>CAUYPK010158873.1:0-24505 GCA_963574355.1 Loris lydekkerianus | reverse complement strand
GTCACTCACTTACGCAGGCAACTCCATTCTCTCCTGCATCAAAGCTCTCCCATGTTCTTTCATTCCTGTCACACACAAATGCTATCATCACCCCCATCTTTAGAAAGCAAACCCTTCTATGAAGAAGTTCTTTTTTTTTTTTTTTTTGAGGCAGAGTTTCACTCTGTCACCCTGGGTGAGTGCCGTGGCGTCACAGCTCACAGCAACCTCAAACTCTTGGGCTCAAGCAATCCTCTTGTCTCAGCCTTCCAAGTAGCTGGGACTACAGGTGCCTGTCACAAGAAGTGGCTAGTTTTCCTATTTTCAGTAGAGACAAGAAAAGCTCTTGCTCAAGCTGGTCTTGAACTAAGCTCAGGTGAACCACCCATCTCAGCCTCCTAAAGTACTAGGATTACAGGTGTGAGCCCCCAAGTCCAGCTCCTTCAGTCTGTTTTGAAGCTACTCCTATGAGGTTATTATCCCCACCAGTTCCCTGAAATCATGACCAAGGTCACCAGCAATCTTCACAGGCTCACATCCTGTAATCAACTCTTTTCCCATCAATCTGTCACCTCTGACCAAGGTTATTGCCACCTCCTTTGTAAATGTTTTCTTCCCTTGGTTTTTGGAACATTTCACCTTGTGGGTTTTCTTGCATTTCACTGACCGTCCTCCGGGATTGCTTTTCTGGATTGCTCTCCCTCTCCTGACTCTGAGCTTTGGGGCTTCCAGGGGTCTGTCCCTGGGGGTCTCCTCTTCTCCATTTAAGTGCAACTTTGCTCAGAGCCATAATTCCCAAAGGCACAATGCTAATTATTCATAAAATTTTGACACATATTTAAAGTGTGTCTAGTAGCATGTTAAACTCTACAGATTCTATACAGAATTATTTGATTCACCCCCACCCCAACCCCAGCAACCTACTCTTCTCCCATGCTCTTCGTCTTCCGACCTCCTCTCTTTTGCCCACCACTAGTTCATTAGACCCCAGAATAGTAACAAGCATAGAATGGGGCTACAGCAATATAGATTTTCCAGTAAATATTCATTGAAAAAATTCAATGAAAGGTTTAAGGACTGAAGCAGATCTCCCTTATTTAATTCATTTTAATAATAGTGGTAAAGGCTCGGTGCCTGTAGCTCAGCGGCTAGGGCACCAGCCACATACACCGGGGCTAGTGGGTTCGAAACCAGCCCGAACCTGCCAAACAACAATGACAACTACAACAAAAAAATAGCCAAGGCATTGTGGTGGGCGCCTGTAGTCCCAGCTACTCAGGAGGCTGAGGCAAGAGAATCACTTAAACCCAAGAGTTTGAGGATGCTGTGAGCTGTGACACCACAGCACTCTACCAAGGGTGACATAGTGAGACTCTGTCTCACAAAAAAAAAAATAATAATAATAATAGTGGTGAATTACATCTGCAAATGGAACGTAAAAAAAGAAGAAAAGAAAAAAAGTAATAGTAATAAATCTGTGTACCAAGTAGTTCACCCATATATTTAATTTTTTTTTTTTTTTTTTTAAAGACAGAGTCTCACTTCATCACAGCTCAGTAGAGTGCTGTGGCATCACAGCTCACAGCAACCTCCAACTCCTGGGCTTAGGTCATTCTCTTGTCTCAGCCCCTGAGTAGCTGGGACTACAGGTGCCCGCCACAATGCCCAGCTATTTTTGGTGCAGTTTGGCCAGGGTTGGGTTCGAACCCGCCACCCGTGGTATATGGGTCTGGTGCCATACCCAGTGAGCCACAGGCGCTGCCCATATTTAATCCTTTTAAAGATGAGGTTATTGTTACCCTCTAATATTCAAGAGAAAGAAATGAAGCACAGACTGCTGAGGACCTAACCCAAAGTCACGTGACTGGTAAATGGCACAGCTGATTTGCGCTCAGACCCGGTAACTCCAGAGGCCGTGCCTATCACCATAATGTTCAAGGCCGCCCCAGTGTTAACAGGTTGCACATTTAATATATTTTATTATTTTCACAAGGGAAAGCTCCTAGAGGGTTCTTGTAAATGGTGGCTTCATTCATTCCTGTTTTCCCTGTGGAATGCAAGCTTCATGACAGCAGGGACTCTGCTGAATGTATCATTGCCACGTGGCTAAATCCCTGCTCACCTCAGCTCCTTCCTCTTAGCCTTCGCAATGCTGCAGGACACCTGCAGAAACAGCTCCTCCCTGGCTGGGCCAACAATGCCCTGCTTTGGGCTCTGCAGAGCATGAGCCGATGGTGCCAGCATCTGGTGGGCAGTGCCTCTGAGCAGGGAGCAGCCGGCAGGGCCTCCCTGCTCCACGCCACTGTGACTAGCTTCTGGGCTTGTCTGGTACTTCTGCCTGGGCCACTGGCTTGAGAGTTCGTCTTCTGCCCACATGCTCACTGCCTGACCCTCTCTCACAACCATTCCAGCTGAATGGCTGATCACAGCAGCAAATGTAGGGGCCTCCTGTCTTCCTTCTTCCCTTGTTTCACTATCTGTTTGAGGATCTGGGAATACAGGTGCCTGTCACTATGCCTGGGTAGTTTTTTCTGTTTTTAGTGGAGATAGGGGTCTCGCTTTTGCTCAGGTTGGTCTCAAACTCCTGAGATCAGGTGATTCAGAATGCTGAGGATTCGAGGCCTGTGCCATTCAGCTTTCCAAAATGCTTTCCTTCTAAATGTCTCATTCTTGACTATACATCTGGGTTAGCCTTGAGTTATCCTTATCATTGTTGTTATAGCAGCTAATTTTATTAAGCACTTTACATATGGTATTTCCAATAATCTTTACAATGTGTCCTGTGAGATATGTGCTATTATTCCCATTTGTCTCAGGCAAAATGTAGGGTTTAGAGAGGTTAAGGAAATGGCCCCAGGTCACATAATGTGGCATGTGGCAGAGGTGGGATTAGACTCCAGGCAGCCTGGCTCCTTCCTAAAGCCTCTGCTCTATGTCCCGGACCCCCTTGACAGGGTGCTGGACGGAGGATTCCGTATGAAGAAAGCATGACTCGCCCCCCAGCCATCCTGCTGCATTCTCTGGAAGTCTGGCCCACACCTGCTCGAGTTTGGTCTGTGCTTGTTTCTTTCTGTTGCAGTCAGGTGGGGGGGAGGGGGAGCTTACAACTGGATCAAAGGCTGCGCCGCTGGAGACACATTGTGGGAGCCACTGGATGGGCTGCTTAGCCTCGGGCCAGTGGATGGTTCATCTGTGCTTCTTTCATGCTTGATGCTTGAGGTGCTGGAGGAATTTGGTCGAATAGATCATAATCGGTTCGTTAAGAGCGTGCCATTGCAATCAGTGTAACCTGGTTTCTTATACCCTCAATGAATCCCCAACAATAAATTAAAAAAAAAAAAAAAAAAAGAGCGTGCCATTGAAGGGAAAGTTATTTATTATAAAACAAACTTTGGAAAGGGGAAAAAAAAAGACTGAGTGCTGGGAGTGAGAAGGATTAGTGGAGAGAAGTGAGATGGAGCTGGCAGTGCACCCTCGGAGGAGCGGAGATGCATACAGAAGGCCCATAAATCACAGCCGTGGTATTTTTACCTACATTGTCCTTGTATATTTTGTCTCTGGCACCAAACAATTCATCATTCTGGTTTCATGGTAAGTGCTACAAAAATAGCATTTGGCCCCAAATTTGAATGGGAGATAGCAGTTCAGAAATAAAAATCGTGGAGCCATCTGAATTCTGGAATTTTTGTGGTGTAATCCCTGGCCCCCAAACCCAGCTGCAGGTGTCTTTGCCCTTCAGGGACACAAAAAGGTCAAGAGTAACAGATCAGGAAAGGTAGAGACACCCTGCTATTCAGTGGTGAAGCTGAATGTGGGTTAATCTCAGTCTTACATTCCTTAATTTCTGCCATGCACCAGGTGCTGAAGCCAAAAAACCTCAGATCACCTTCCGCTTCTCCTGCGGCGTGTAGGGGTGTCGGGAGGTGGGTGGAGGTGTCCGGTATTGGTGGGCAGCCGAAGCTGAGCTGCAACACTTCCAAAGCCAACAACTGCTGCGGGGGAGACACGGGGGGAGGGGGGGTCTGAGGAAGCCCAAGGGACGGCTGTGAGCACTGCTCTTTACAGCAGTGAACACGTAGCAACCCACCCTCACCACGTCTATTCAGAACTCATTGAGTGGTTAGAGGTTTAGCTCTTTATTTGGAAATGAATACTTGGAAACCGCTCTCCCAAACAGATACTTTAAAATCTACCTCCTTACCCTCAGAATCTTATTTATGCTATAAAGGGAAGATGTTTTTCCCTTTGAAAAGTAAACTGTTCTGTTAATAAATAATTATACCCAATGCATCCAGTGGATGAGATTTGGGACACTCCTCCCCACCCCCTCTGCTTGTGACCGTCCATCAGGGGCTGAGCCAAGGGACCCCAGCCCTGTGCAGGTCCTGCCCTTCCCCCGCTCAATCAGCCACACTGATCATTAATTTCCCAGGGTTTACTGTGTCCTAGAGATCACTCTAAGTGATTGATTTGCGGAATTCCACTTAAAGCTCTCGTTTTTAAGGAGGAAGAAATTATAGGTAAGTAAGTGACAGGGCCTGGACAGAAACAGGTTGGTTAGATGCTGAAGTGCGTGGCCTGAGTCACCAGCACCCCTGAGAGACCACACCACTGGACGGAAGGTGGGCGGGGCTTCCCTCACACAGAGGGACAGCCCTCTCTGCTGGGTGGTTGTTCCTCTATACAAACCTCCCACAGTTGTTTAGCTGCTCTTCTCCGCCAGCTACACGTGCAGACAGAAGGGAAGGGATGACACTGAGCCGTCTCTTCAATAGGAAGAGTTGCTGCGGTCTTCCTGGGTCCCCACTCCTGGACCCAGCATACACCTTTCCTGTTCCACGGGCTGAGCTGAAACTCACCGCTGCACCGTGGGGACAGGAGATTGCTCTTATCTCTTCCTTCTCTAAGTATGCCATAAAGTCACAGCATCTGTGATGATCTGGAAAGTGACTGTCACCACCCCTGCTTCCAGTGAGCCAGCTTGTCTCTGACCCCGTCTTACCAGGGAAGCTGCTGTCTGTGCCTTTCACCAGGCAGCTGGTAGCACCTCCGTGAAAACATGAGGAGGGTGCCCCAGGAAGCCGGCATGACTACAGGCAAATGCTGTTTCCGATTGCAGAGGCCCAGGCTCACACCTTCTATTTTCCTGCAAAGCTCCAGCCCAGGCCTCGGCGGTCTGGGCCTCCTGTCTTGCCGCCTTCTTGCTGCTGCCTGGGCCTGCCGTCTGGTCCCTCGGAGGCTCCCCAGCTTGTCAGGGATCTTCCTTCCTCTGTTCGGTTCTCCTGGAAGTGCTTTGCCCTGTGCTCTGGGCATCCATCCCCACAGCAGACTGAGAGCTGCTGCACTGCCCAGTCTGTTGCTTTTGAGGACCAGGCATCAGTGCCTTCCCCCTCTGCTGTGTTATTACAAGTGTACAGACACCACCCGCACCCCCACAGCTGGCTGGATGGGGAGATCTCCTGACACACTGCAGAGGTCTTCTCTGGGCCCTTCTCCAACTGCTCCCTCTGCACAGCTTCCCACCTGGCCCCGTGATCAGCTCACCACCACCATACTCCAGGTACCCAGAAGCCAGACTTCCCTGCTCAGACGTCCCTGAGTCCAGTGCCTGCCTGGTCCTCATGCTCAGAGGCGTCTTCCTGTGTCTTCCTCGGCAGGCTCTGCTGCCTACGTGCTCGTCTCCAGGTGTGAGGGGAGATACTGATCAGGGGGCTACTTTGGGGGTATGGACAGGGCCTTGCCATGTAGGCATGGGGGTTTACATAGATGCATTGGAGCAACTTGAGATGCAGGAAGAGCCAAGTGTGCGAAGAGAACCGAGGCTGGTGGCCAGGGGCATCAGTAGGGTGAAATAATGAATTTCACCCTCACCTTCCATAAAGTCATTTTAAAATTGAGATTTAACTCATATGCTATAAAGTTTACCCTTTCAAGTGCCCAATTGAATAGTTTTTAGTATATTCACAAGATTGTACAACTATAATCAATAATTCTGGAAAAGTTCCGTCACTCCACAAAGAGACGTCACACTCATTAGTGGTCCCTTCTGTGGTGACATTTCTGTCTGTGTAGATCTGGACATTTCACATAAACAGAATCACATCATGTGTGCACTTTGTGCCCGACTTCTTTTACTTAGCAGAACGTTTTCAAGGTTCATCCATGTATCAATACTTAAATAGTGGCTAAATAATATTCCATCGCACCACATTTTGTTTATCTATTCCCCAGCTGACGGGCATTTGGGTTACTACTACCTTTGGTAAATGAAGAATGTTCATTAGTTCTTCTGTGGACGTATATTTTCAGTGCTCTTGGGTATATACCAAGTGGAGTGGCTAGGTCATGGTCATTCTAAGTTTAACTTCTGAATAACTTCCAGGCTCTTTTCCACAGTGGTTGTACAGTTTACATTCCCAGCAGCAGTGTATGAGGGATCAAGTTTCCCTACAGCATAGCTGACACCTGTCACAGTCGGTAATTTTGATTGGCACCACCTGCTGGAAACGCAGCGGCATCTCAACATGGTTTTGTTCACATTTCCTTCATGCTCATGATGCTGAGCATTGTCAAGCGTGCTCTTGAGTCATTTGTACATCTTCTTTGTAGAAGCATCTATTCCAATCCCTTGTCCATTTAAAACATTGGGTTTCCTTTTAACTGTTGAGTTGTAAGAGTTGCTTATACATTCTGGATAGTAGACCCTTCTCTTACATGTGATTTATTAATATTTTCTCCCATGCTGTAAGTTGTCTTTTCAGTTTTTTGATGTTATTCTTTGAAGCATAAGAGTTTTAAACTTGGATAATGTCTAAATTATCTATTTCTTTCTTTCATTGTTTGTGCTTCTGTGAAACTATTTCCTGATCAAACGTCATGCCTTTTATTCTAGTATAAGCACATTTTGAAAGAATAATTGTCAAAAAACTTATTTGTCAGTTTGTTAGTTGAATTCAAACATCATGTACACTTTTACACATGGCATATGGCCCTCCTTTTGTCCTGGGGCCTGCCAAGGTCACAGTGGATCTTGATGGAGAATTGATCATGACTTTGTGAAGTGATGGATTACAGCTGCTTTCTAGCATCTAGTTCTCATACCCTTTGCTTGTGCAGTCTCCAGCCAGGAAATTCCTCACCCGTACTTGTCTTAGTCCCAGCAGCTAGCTTCCTCCACTATCACCATGTTTTCTAAGTTTTATAATACCTACTTAAATCCTTTCCCCCAAAATACTTGCATCTCATTTATAATTAGCATTTTAACATAGATGACCCTGATTTTAACATGAACACAATGATCCTCTTGAGACCAATACACAATCTTTATGGCTGAGGGGAAATGTACATCTGTCACTATTACAGTGTTGTCTGGTGCACTTGCCACCTGGAGAACTTTGAGACCTCAGTGCAAGGTCCAGGGTAGTGAGCAGAGAGGTAAACCAAGCCACAGAGCAGAAAGTGACGATGTTGCAGGAGGTGGACAGCAGGTGAGTTAGACGTGCCATAGAGAGAAGGGTGGAGCCACCAGTCCAGCCGTGCATGGCAGTCAGGCTAAGAAAGGGTCCTCCCCGCTGCACAGCCTGCCACCTCCCAGGGCTGTGGTGGCTCCACATCTTGCGCTCGTGCTGCCCTGAGCCCTGCCCCACGCCCCACCATCTCTTGTCTTGACCATCCTGGGCTGTGGTGTCCTCCCAGGTGCTGCTGGCCACCCCTTGTCAGGGCTTTACATGCCCCTGTCTCTCCTTTTTATCAATGGTCACATATAGTCAGGGAAAGTCCACTCTACTATGGACAGCTTTTTGCCCAAGCAGATGGAGTTGAGGGAGGACAGACGCCTGAAATTCTCAATTCCTGCTTCAGTTCACTTCCTGTTGAACAGGTGTCAAAATTACAGCACTTTCCCCCCTTGGCACTAATCCCATTTCCTTTGGCTGTAGAGGCCAAAGGGGCAGGGCTCAGCTGGGCACAGTGACAGAGCTGCTCACTCTGGAGGGATGGCAAGCACTGTGTGCAGTCTGTTTTATCAACTCATCCACAGGCAGAATCGTCAGGACCGAGGTGTGGAAATGTCGTTACTGTTCATCCTCCACCGGGGCCTTGGAATGCACTTTGTGCACAGAACTTCTCTAGATAGAAGTTAGCACTGGAGCAGCACAAAGTCATTCTAATTCAGCTTCTTTGGGTTTTTGAAAGCAATTTCAGTTTTAGCACCTAGATCAGTGGGTCGTGACCCACAGGAACTGTATGAAAGGGCCACGGCATACAAAGGTTGAGAACCACTGACGTAGACTATCAAATGCAGATGAAGAAGGGAATAGCATTGCCCCCCTGCCTCCCAGGTCAATTATTCAGTTATGAAGAATGTATTGTTAGGAAATGCCAAGCCTGACCCAGGAAAACACAGGTAAAGGTTCACGGCCTGTTTAGGGTGCTGGGCTTGGGGCCTTGCCAGCCAGGAACCATGCAGTTGGCTGGATGCTCAGAGGAGCTCCATCCCTGCCTGCTGAAGAGTTAGAAGGGAGAGAAATGCAGGACTTCCTGTACTGTGGAAGGAGAGGCCTTCATCAAAGTCAGAGATGTCCTTCCCCAACCAGCCCACCCCACACCAGGTGGCCTCAGCCCCTGGTTTAGCCACCCGCAAAGGTTTGGGGTGAGAGCCACAGCACGAGATTATACACATAAATTTTCCAGCACTAAATAACTCCAACTCAGGCCTCTCAGTCATTTGGCTGTAGAGTAGAATATTCTATTAACAGGTTAATTTTATTCCCATTTAAACACAGAATAAAAAATCTTGTCTGATTATTGTTCAGTTCAATGTGTCCATCCAAACTCTAACCTTTAGAGTATAGATTCTTCCTACTTCTTTCCTAGGGGCATTTACATTAAACAGGAACTAAAGTACAGCTAATAAAGTGTAAAACTACTGCTTTCAGGCAGGAGTCCAAACGCTCAGGGAATGGATATCCTTCTTAGGGCCACAGAATGGAGACCGATGCTGAGCATGAGAGACTCTGTGCGGAGTCTGTCTGTCTCATACCTACAGCCAAGGCTTCATGTCTGCGTGCTCTGGACAGTCTACAAAGCCCTGGGTGGGCACCTGTCTGTCCAGCCTCCACCTTCTGGAAACTCTGCTCTATCTCCTAGGACATTTCCTGCCCCTGGCCCCACCACGTGGCCCCCACAGGAGCAGCCAGAGTTTATAGACCCTGTCTTCTTGGCCACAGCTAGTCGGGCGACTGTTGGTCACCTAAGTAGAGATGAGCCAATAAAGGGCTGGTTTTCTCTGTTGGTGAAACAGTGGGTGCAAAAGTTGTTATTACCTTTCGTCTCTAACATGTGGAGGAAGTTAGACTCCAGAGACAGAGCTAAGATCTCCAAAAAGAGAGGTTAAAAAATGAGTAGAAACTCCTGGTTCCAGGAAATCCGAAAGTAACGTAATTATATTTTATGTTATTCTCCCATGCGGGGGTTTGGGGGCACAGCTGCATACCCCCTCCATTCAAATTAGCTTATATGAAATCTTCCAGCACCTTACACAAGATCACCCATTTTTCCTAAAAGGGGGAGCCCTGTTTTTTGGAAGCCAAAATAGCTTGATTATCTCATATTTATCTCCCAACAATCCTATTGGGCAGGCATGATTACCCCAATTTTGGAAATCATAGAAATTAGGCCTGGAGAGGCTAAATAGTCTCTGCCAAAGTCACACAGTTTTACAAGGCAAAATCACGACCCATTCCCAGTCTTGACATTTGAGGTCCAAGTTGGAAAAAAAGTCCATGCATCTAGCTATGTCAGGAGGAGACCTGCTGACTAGTCTGCATTGCTGCCCTTGGTTCCCTAACCTGCAGCAGCCAAGCAGGCTTGGACAGGAATGCCTTTGAGAATGGAGCAATTATAACACGGAAGGTCTGTTCCCTTAGCATGCTTCCCTGTCAGCCTCATTTGCAGAATGTTCTTTCCAGCCCCTGCCACTATGGCTTAGACTTTAATTCATCAGCTCAGCTGCAGATGGTGTCATCCACTGGGACTTTGCTGGTTATTAACTATCGCCAACATTCTCACTCGGGAGCGTGCTCAGCTGACTCCGACTTTAGATGAATTATACACTAGCCATCCACCACCACCTCCCCAGGCAAGATGCTTTCCAAGACCCCAAAGATACAGGTTCCTCCCTGTGCCCAGATACCCTGACCATGAGTGTTTCAAACTCAACCAGAAATCCTCAGACTTGTATTCCACGCCAGTGATGCCGCAGGAGTTTGTCAAAGGAGGGCCAAAGCCACAGCTGCCTGGGCATCAGCCGGGCCCCTCCCCATCCCTCAGGGAGCAGCCGGGGGCTCAGCAGCCACAGAACAACACAGCTTTGCTCTCACCACTGCCCCACAGTAATTAAAAAGAAACACTTGGGGACAGTGGCAAACGAGGCTATTAGAAGGAACCTGGCCCGTCTTTGGTTTGCCTCTCTGCTTTCTCTTTCCTTCTGGCTGAGACCTAAGCGAGGGTCGACTGGCTTCGTTATTTCTGGCCCTTCGTAGCAAGCAATTAGGACTGGTATAGCTGAGCCCAGGACAACGAAAATCAGGATTTTATATAAATTGTTTCCTCTTTTACTAAACTCCATGTGGGGAAAACAAGGATTAACCACAAACATTCAAACAAAGAAGATGATAGAAAAGAAAAGAAAAGAAAAGAAAAGAAAAGAAAAGAAAAGAAAAGAAAAGAAAAGAAAAGAAAAGAAAAGAGAAATTCTTGTGTAGTCACATCATCTCGAAGATTTTTTTCTCCACAGGGCTCCAGTCCTCCCTCCCTTCCACACATTGACCTTGGGGGAGGAAGGGTCACACCTGAGCAATCTAACCTCAGCATCACAGGTGTGGACTCCAGTCAGCCTGGAAAGCCCAGCCCTCAGTCAAGGCCTTTGTCCATTCATAGATACGTCTATGTCTGTGACAGTGTCTGTCCTCAAATAGAAAGCCTCCTGGAGTGCAGCCCTGTGTTATAGCACTCAAGCCTGGGACCCCATGGGGCTCATTATTTCCAATCCAAAAGCAAGATAAGCATCCTTGTTTTGAACACAATTCTCAAGTTTCTCTACATAGTCACGTAGTTGAATGTGTCTAGACAAATGATAATTGTCCATCAAAGAGCAATTGAGAATGGAGAGTGGCCATTTAACACAAGAACAAGTGGCTGGTGATAAAATGACAAAGCCATGCTGCCTGAAGACAGGAAATCCAGAAGATAGGACACCGTTGTTGTTTTTTTTTTAGAGTCTCACTCTGTTGCCCGGGCTCGAGCATGGTGTCAGCCTGGCTCACCACAACCTCACACTCCTTTCTCACCCTCCCGAGTAGCTGGGATTACAGGTGCCTGCCATGATGCCCAGCAATTTTTTAAACTAATAAATTTTAATAATTTCAAATTTTAATGTAATAATTTTTCAATTTTAGTAGAGACAGGGTCTCACTCTTGTTCATGGTTCTCTTGAACTCCTGAGCTCAAGAGATCTTCCCACCTTGGCCTCCAAGAGTGCTGGATTACAGGCAGGAGCCACACACCTGACCAGGACACCATATTTTGCAATGACATTCCAAGCAAGGAGATCATTCACAGCTTAAAACATCTGTGGGAAGTCCAAGAACCAAAGATCTAGGCTCTTTTTTTTTTTTTTTTTTTTTTTGAGACAGCGTCTCAGTATGTCATCCACAGTAGAGTGCTGTGATGTCATAACTCACAACAACCTCAAACTCTTGGGCTTAAGCAATTATCTTGCCTTAGCCTCCCGAGTAGCTGGGACTACTCGGGTGCCTACCTCAACACCTAGCAATTTTATTTTTTTTATTGTAGTTGTCATTGTTTAGCAGGCCTGGACTGGGCTCCAACCTGCCAGTTCTGGTGTATGTGGCTGGCACTGTAACCACTAAGCTATGGGCGCAGAGCCCGAAAGGCCTAGGTTCTTAAATCAAATAAACAAAGAGAAGTTGTACACGAGTGCCCTCAAGATCCCTCTGAGCTCTTCACCCTTCAGATCTCTGACACACCTTCGACAATTCCACCCTCAAACATTCCTGGAAGAATGCTTTGACCCCAAATCTCTAAGGTATGCATGTCTTTTCTGACATACAGGACGTTCACTCAAATCTTAGCTGCTTGGAAATATGAAGCAGGGAGGTTAAACATGTGGATTGTTCCAAGAAGGCAACCAAGAATCAGAGGAGTAAAAATAATACTAGCTAAATTTACGGGGTACTCACTCTGGACCCTGTACTTAATATTTTACATGTGGAGTTTATGTAATCTGCTCCATAAGTCTGTGAGACAAGTACCATTATCATCCCCATATTTCAGATGAGTAATTTGAAATGGGATTTGTTTTATAGAAGAAGAAATTCTCAAGATTGAACTTCAGTTAAGTGTGGAGATCAGTAATGGTATGTATTAAAATGTGTACAGAGTCAACTGAATCTGGGGTCAACACTAGATGCCCGAGGAGTTTCAAAGGAACAAGCGGGAATTCTACTTTCAGAAATGCACAACTCTGAGCATTAACTTTAACGTTACCTGTAGATAATTTGTATAGACAAGTCCTATAGATGATTTTCATTAACTTAGAATTCAGATAGATATTTGTCCAGGACTTCCCCAGTGTCTCTTCTTAGTTGCAGATGTTCAAACGGACACAAGATAAGCCAAAGCCTCCAAGGCTGCCCGTCATTTAGTGCTAGAATGAGCTGTACAGAGTGTAGGTGATCAGGGAGATGACAGCAGTGTGTGTAGACCAGGGAAGCCCAGGGAGGAGAAGGCTGGCTTCTCTGGGCCCTGAGAAATGGATGAGACGTGAAGATCAGACATGCTGGGAGAAAGGGGAGGAAACATCACAAAAAAAATACAGGGAGGTGGGAGTGAAAACTGACCAGAGAATGGAGGGGACAATGGTGCCACTGCAGGGAGGCTTAGTAAGGAAGACTGGGAGGGGACTAACCCCTCCATTTCCCAGAAACTCAACTTCCAGATGCCTCTAGAATAGTGAATATTCAGTTGGGCAGCTCCTGAATCATAACATTGTTCTCCTGGAACGTTTTCCTTCCAGGCTATGGATGAGACCAACACTGCTGGCTCCCTCCAACTTTTCAAGAAAGAGCAGATCCCTTAAAGAGGCAGCTTGGAAGTCTCTGGGTTTTTGCAGAGACTTGCTGGAAGGTGTAATTGAAGGAGGGAGAAAGAGAGTCTGGAAAAACAATTCAACACAATCTAAACAACCGATGCTCACACGGTCTCTTCAAACTTGGTAGCATGGTGCCCCAAAAGTATGAGTCCCTTGGTTATTTCAAACTTTGATCATCCCTTCACCTACCCACAGCAGCTGCCTCCCTGATGGTGTGGCATCCACTATGTCCCTCCACTTGGTGGAAACTCCATCTCCCTGATCTCTAACAGGGAGTGACTGTGGTCTGAGTCACACAGGCGTTTCTCTGATGCTTCACCTCTGTGCACAGTGCCAGCGACTGCTGGTGGAAGCCACTATAGCACTTGAGGCCTTTCCAGGCAAAAGCTACATCCTCTTATTCTAAGTCTCACTCAGGCTGGGGGCAGGATTGGAGGTGGAAGTGGGAGGAAAGCCAAGTGCCACAGCCAGTGCCATTGACTGGAGAAAGAAGGGCGTCTTGGGCTTCCAGGGCTGGGTGGGCATGGAGGAAGACAAAGCACGCTGCATTTGCAAATGACCAAATGGCATCCTACAGATTCTCCTCAAATTCTGAAACTCATGAGGCACGGTTATGTCGAGGGCAGTTGATAAGTCAGGGGAGAGCTTCTTACTATAACTCAAATGAAGATACTCTGAAGACTGGACATACAGCAGCTGGGTACCTAAGATACATCAATCGTTTTTGGTTTTGAGAAGAATTCAGTTTCCTGATAATATTATCAATAAATACATATATTTGTTTCTGGGGGAATTTTTAGAACTTCACAGACATTGTCTCCTAGGATAATTCACAGCCTGCTTCAAGGAAATTTGTACCAAGCTGGTATTTAGACTCATATTTCCTAGTTAGAGCTATTGAGCTTAAAGAATTTAAGGAGAAATTTGTGACAAATCAGGGTAGAAGCTTACTTTTTCTCCCTGTATGGTGCAATTTCTATGGTTTTAAACAACATAAGCACCTCGTCTCTCATGTCTAACCACACGCATTCACAGACGTGAACACATGTACCATAGCCTCCACACACACCGCATAGCTCGTGCTTTCCGTGGGGTGGTCTCTTCCCCACTGTGTGCTCATTCCTGACATAGAATTGTGGGTAGGAACCATGGTATGAAGGAAGACCTGTGTTAAGTATAACTCTTTTCTTAAAGAGTATGTGTAAAAACTTCCTTTTAAAACCTAATCCAAGTGACTAGCAAATTTATCTACTGATAACTTTCCTAAAATAAATGCTACCCCTTATTTACCAGTTGGTAAGCTCTTATTTCTGGATTCTGGAATAATCTAAAATGAGGTCAAGTCTGTCCACTGAATGCAATAGTCTGATGGCTCTGCTTGCTCCTGGTCTGATGGTTCACCCTGCCCCTTCCCCAAATGTTTATCAGCTTCTCATTCCCCCCCCCCCCCCTCCTCAGCACCACGCAGAGCTGGGTGAGAGGAATATACAAGCTGGTGCACCAGAAGGCTGATTGTCAGAGTGGACTGTTCCTGCTGGGTGAGCTTGCTCTCAAGTGAACATCTGTTAACCGACTGTAGATTTTGGGCTACAGGGCCAGTTTCACCAATTTTCCCTCCCCCCCACCCCCCCCACAAACAAGGTGGGAGATGAGTAGAGGCTCTGGTCTTCCTGGTGATGTCTCTAGCTCCATGGGGTGTGCAGGACACAGGGACCCTGGGGACCATGGTGTGGCTTGGCTTACAGATGGGAGACACACACGAAGGCTGCTACGAGCCAAGGTTTCTCTGTGTGATACTGGCTGTAAAGGTCTGTTCCCTTCCAAAGACAAAATCCAGGCATACACTTCTACTGTGGATTCCAGAATAGGCAATACAGGTGGGCATCAGGTGACATAACATGCCATTCTTCCATAACTGGGGTACCTGAGTTTGTTTTTCCTATTGAAATGTATTATGTCTTGCCTTTCTCCAAGCAGGATTTGAGACAAGAGTTCCTAGATTCAGTGTCTTAAAATATATCACGAGAAAATAGAACTCTCACTTCCACAGCCTGACACATCACACAGGTGACCAACGCCCTCTCCTCTGGAGAATCTCAGATGTAGAGACACTTTCAGTGAGTTACCATAAAGACTGGGTGCTCTGGAGCATACAGCTTCCTGTCTGGAAACTTTTCTGTTAGTATTTGAAACCCACCTGCTTCCCTTGCCTTGGTCCCTGAGTGTGTAATGAGCTGCTCAAGCATTTGGGTTAAATGCTGTGCTGTATCATGAGGGCTCTTCCTCACACACAGTGCCCCATAGACTATCATCTATGTATGTACCTTCCCTGTTCTTCCCTAACCTATCGTCCTTGGTGAGCACCCTGAATTTCACATTGATGAACGCAAAAATACCCCCAATAATTTCTCCTAATTACTGAGTTCTAGGTAGGGTGGTGCTTTAGTCCATTTTCTGTTGCTTATAACAAACTACCTAAAACTGGATAATTTATAAAGAAAAGGAGTTTCTTACAATTATAGAGCTGAGACGTTCCAAGTCAAGGGAGCACATAGGGGAGAACCCGCCTACTGGGGGCATCTGACCTCTCTTAGCACCTCAGGGTGGTGCATCAGCATGCTTGTTCCGTCTCCCTTTCTCCTCTCATGAAGCCATCAGCTCCCTCTCATGTTAACCCATTAGTCCACTAATTTATCCATTAATTGATTAGTCCATTCTTGGACGCAGAGCCCTGGTAACTTGGTCCCCTCTTACAGGCTCCTCCCTTCAATACTGCCACACTGGGGGTTGTTTCAACATGAGTTTTGGAGGGTGCACTCAAACCATAGCAGGTGGGAAGGAGGTGCCATAAAATCGTCTCCACCTGCCTCTTAGGCCTCACTTTCCCCTTCTGTTTCCATGGCCCACCAGACGAACACATTCTGTTGTCAACCCCCACAAGCTCCACACAGCAATGCAAAAGCCCCTCTTGTGGAAATCCAGGTTGGTAGATGTTAAGAAGGCTTGGGGCTGGAAAGAGGACCCACGTGCATGCTCAGCTGCCTTGTGGTGCACCCGCCCTCTCTCCTTCCCACCCCGACCGTCTTAGCTGCTCACCCCTCCCTCTCATGTTGTCCCTGGATCTCCAACTTCCACACATACTGTATTATGCAGAATAGTTTTCCCTGGAGGAATTCTCATGATGTTCCATCTCCACACCTGAAGGATACAGGGACATGTTTTATAGTCACACTCCATAGTACCCAGTCCCTCACAGTGCCCAGTCCCCCATAGCACCCAGTCCCCCACAGTGCCCAGTCCTCCATAGTACCCAGCCCCTTACATTGCCCAGTCCCCCACAGTGCTTAGTCCCCCACAGTGCCCAGTCCCATCCCCCACAGTACCCAGTCCCCCATAGTACCCAGCCCCCCACAGTGCCCAGCCCCCCACAGTGCCCAGCCCCCCACAGTGCCCAGTCCCCCACAGAATCCAGGCTCCCATAGTCCCCAGGCCCCCCACATTGCCCAGTCCCCCACAGTGACCAGCCCCCCACATTGCCCAGTCCCCCACAGTGCCCAGTCCCCCACATTGCCCAATCCCCCACAGTGCCCAGCCCCCCACAGTGCCCAGCGGGCGCCTTGCTGAACAAAGAGCTCCTCTTTTTGAAGCGCTGTGCACGTAAAGAACTCCAGGCACCATGACTACCCTCAGGGAGTTTATAATTCAGTACAGCACTTCTCATTAGTTCTACAAGGATCTAATTGATCCCATCCCACCCAAATGTCTTGCTAAATATTATTACCCAACAAGAAAGCATAAATCACTGCAGTCACAAGGCTAGCTCTGCGCCTCTATCGGCTCAGAGAACCTGAAGAAGCTATGTTCTCTGATGGCACTTAGGATACAACAGAGGGAGGCACAGGCTATCCAGTCTCGGAGCAAGCTGCTGCCCTCCTCTGTGGCCCTGGCTTGTGCCCCTCTGCCTTGTGGGTAGAGATGTCAATCGCAGACCCACCCCAGGCCTGCTGACAGAGGGGCTCCCACAACATCTGCTGCAACATCTTCGGGCAGCCGAAGCAGCCACGACCCACGACTCCTCCCTTCTTCTGTCGCAGGCTTGGTCAAGTCTTTGCCCCTGACTGGGCACCATAATGTGACACAGGGCACGCAGAGACAAGCTCTAAGAACTGTGAGGAAGACACACCCAGCCAATGCAGAGAGGAAGCCTGCCGGCTGGGGCATGAAAGGATTTTGAAATGGAGAGAGGACAGGGAAGCCTGGGAAGAGCTGTGTGCTTGGGCAGTCACAGGGACCCACAACTGTCCCGGGGCAGCAGAGCCTGTCGGGGGACAGAGAAGGAAGAAGCACCCCCTGGGCAGGTGGCTGGGGAAGAGCCCTGAGCGGAAGGCAGCAGGGAGAGGAGGGGGTGTCCCAGGACACGCCTGTCCTTCTGGCAGTCCCTTTGCCTGTAGGTACAAGGAAATCACTTTTCTGAGATGTCCCCACCGGAAAGGAGGCTGTGTCTCTTCCTGTTGATGACAGTTTGATTCCCTCAGCCCAACAGTGCTCTGAAAGGGCAGCTTCTAGCCCCACGCTGCTGGTCCTCGTGTCCGTGCCACCCGGGATCCCAGAACAACCGGGCCTGGGCTTTTTATTTCGCCTCTCTGGCGTTACTGGGGCTCACTGCCTTCAAGGCGCTGGACTTCAGGCCCGTCCTGTCTCCATCTGAAGAGACAGAGCAGGATTGGCTGAGGAGACACCCAGGAGTGCGGTCAGGCGGGGCAAGAGCTGACTCACCTGCTTCTGCACACGGGGCTCAGGTGGGCAGAGCAGCCGGTTTCGCTGCCCTTTCATCAGGCGAGTGAAGCTCATTAGAGGTGAAGTGTTTCTCCCCAGTGGAGCTTGGCTCAAAGTCAAAGGGAGACACTCATCCTTCAAAGTCAAAAGGAGACACTCATGCCCCAGAGCCTGAGGCCTTGCCAGGGTGGGGGGGTTGCAGAGAAGCCAGGGAGGGTGATGTGTGTATGGCTGTGGCAGGGAGGATGAGAGGCAGAGGGTGGTCACAAGCCAGAGGTGCTGCCCGCTGTGGACAGGGCAGGGGAACAGGAGGTGTCAGGGAAAGAGGAGGATGAAGAGAAGGAAGGAGGAGCGGGGGGGAGGCCACTGGGAAGATGGAGCGAGGCCGTGAGAGAAGGGCTGGATGCTGGGCAGGGGGTCCCTTCCTGGAGGACAAGTCTGCCACTGCCTGGCCTCTGTCATAATGTCCTTCTACCTCACCTTCTTTGTCACATTTCATTCTTTCAGGAGGAAGCACATGCCAACTCTGTTAGGAGGAATATACTCCCCCTCTCCAAGGGGACAGGGAAGACAGGCGGCCAGCTCTCCACTTCAAGTCTTGGTGGAAAACTGATCCTCTGGCCGCCAACTCCTGGGCCAGCCATCTCTGCCTGACACTGGGTGATTAGGTTTCCAAAAGCTCCTAGAAAGGTTTTCTTTTACCTTGACCGACAAAGCATGAATGGCAGCAGACCTAACATTTCCCCCGCTTTTCACACCCCTCCCCCTTTCTCAGCTTAACAAACCCACAGGAGGATGTGGTTCTCCTGCCACTGCTGAAGCCACACCAGCCGCACATTTACACGCCTGGCACCTCCCCCGTCATTTGCATCTTAATGTTCCAAACCAACAATCATGAAGCCTTGTGTGAAAAAAGAAAGACGAATTTAGAGAAATTTGGGCTAATTCTAAACCTTGATGAATTATACCTAACTATAGAAGCTTCGTGATGAAGCTTTACAAAAAAAAGAAAAAAGAAAAAAAGCTCGAATCAGTTTACCGCTGAGTAAGGTGCCAGATGGGAACTGAACCAAATACTGGCATTTTCCTTAACCACAGTTTAGAAATTAGAGCAAAAAGAAAAACCTGCCTCATACACGATCCTGTGTCTCATTCAGTTTGGAGTTGAATTATTTGCTTGTTTCGTGAACATCACTCAAATCAAGTGTTCCTTCATTGCTCACTGAGCACCTACTGTGTGCAGGGCGGGCTCGGAACCCTCTGGGAGTTTGCCATGTAGGCATTATGACCAGTCCTGCTAGTTGCCAACTCCACTGTCAAGGACACTGCCTGTCACTACGCTCTGTTAGCGCTGCCTTGTCTAATGGGCGTATCTGCCAGTCCCTGGGAACGGCAACTGCAAGTTTGCCGGACCCCCCTGTGTGTGTTGGGCGTGTCTGGGTCCTGCCAGCTGCATAGGGGGGGGGGGGGTTCTCCTGTACAGAAAACACCACTTGCTTTTCCCAGCATTGCGCAGACGGCCATGCTGTTTGGGCAAGGGGAGGGCCCTGGGAATTCTCCCCTTTGTGCTGCTGGCTGTAAGAACAGTCTTGAGGATGCTGCTTGGGCCCCAGTAGGGCTCTGGGGGGAGTGGAGGGTGCAGGGGATAGTACTTTTGCGATTAGTCACACCTGCCGCTATCGTTAACTCCCGCACAAGCAGCCGCATCATGCTCTGTCAGCAGCGCCCTTCTCCTCCCCTGCTAGAAGCACAGACGCCTTGCTGAGCCATCGTCAAGGCATCGGACTTATTCTCCCCTTCAAGTGAGCTTTGTTTCCTGCAGAATCTCTGTCCCCTACGGATAGACAACTGACCACTGTGTCCCACGGCACCCCAATTCAGCAGTTTCACGAAGGTTTGCCTGATGATGAGAACCTTCCTCCCATCTGTAGATGTGTTCTGTTGGTCTTGAAGGCAAGGGGCAGGGATGCTGTCAGCTGAGGGTCACATGTAGCCCATCAGTACATTAAAATCACTGTACCCTCCGTTGAAATATGGGTCTCTGGCCTTAAATTTCATATTTGACGGCTGATTTTTTTTGAACTTCCTTGGAAACAGATCTGGGACCTGTCTGTGTCTGCAGCCACCTGGCAGTACTCTAGTCTCATTTTTCAGATGAATGAATGGAGACACAGAAATGTTAAATAATGCACGCCTTCTCCAACGACAGCAGACTGGGGGTGGACACTCGGAGTGGAACAGGTCTGCCAGCCACTCACTGTCATCTGTCTTCCAAGATAAATCACCAGACTTAGCAAAAAGAAAACAATATAAGACACCCAGAAACATTTGAATTTCACTTAAACAATTTAGTATAACTATGTCCCCAGTATTGCATGGGACATACTGTGACATTGAAAAATTGTTCTTTATCTGAAATTCAAATGTAACTGGGCACCCTATGTTTCATCTGGCAACCCGACTGTCCAGGGCAAGTCTTGTCCTGCCCTCTCGATAAATTCACTGCCTTCTGTTCAGGTTTGTTTTTGCACATTATGACAGTGTAATTTAGAGAAATAATATTGACCTTTAAAATTGGAGAAAGATAATCTGCACAGTTTTGTACTAACAAGCTGAATTTTCCCTTTGTTTTACCCCTGAACGTATGTTTTGGCCTCTTCCCTGCCTCGCCCCCCACCCCAACCCAACTCGCTCATTGGTTTAGCAATAGATTAACTGGATTCTTTCCCACCCAGATGTACCACTGTTCAACTGTCTTCCCTGTGTCTCTGTATTCCAGGAGATGAAACATTAACTTTCACAAGAACTAATCTTCGCTGTCAGAAAGAAACCAAATCAATATATCCAGCTCTGTTAAGTCAGGGTTAAGCTCTGGTCTGGGAACAACATGCCCTAGAGTGAGATTTACCAAGGACAGTCTGCCATTGACTGGGCTACAGACTCCAAGGACAAGTGATGCTGGCTTAAGTGGCCGAACCAGGAGCCCTCACACCTGGCATCAGTCATCCATAATGGGGCACATGCCCTGGAAAGAGAAAGCAGCCACAGAAAGCCAGCCAAGCACACACGCCCCCTGGCCAGATGGAAACTGGATGTTTGTCCGGAAACAGGAGCGCCTGACCCTAGCGGCACACATCCCCAATGTGTGTTAGCCTGTCTATGCTCCCCTGCTCGTACCTGGAAGACAGAAGGTTTCTCTGCAGCTTCTTGTCATTGAAGGAGCTGAATTAGTTCCACCACCAGAAAACTTGGCGATCAGAGTTACACAGCCTGCCCTTCTCAGCTGGCGCTCCCAGAGAATTAAGCCCTGACGCCCTCAGGTACCTGGTGTATCAACTTCTCTCCTAGTTTCTGCAGTAGCACCGGCTCTGTATCATTCTGGAGGATACTGGGAAAATAGTCACTTCTGTAGGGGCTTAATTCCCCCGGAACCCTACCAGGTGGAGATGACCTGAGAGGCTGCCGGGCCTCGCACCGCTGGACAGAGGTGGTGCCCATTCACACCTGGTACCTATGATGGCCCTGAGGTCTCAGAAGAATGGCCGGTGAAGGGTGTGTGGCCAATCCCTCAACACCAGGCAAAGGCGGTGAGTGCCCCCTAGGACTTCCCTCGGGCTGTTCTGCAGCCTGTGCCCAGGCGTAAATCAGGCAATCGCGTCTTCTTTTGGTATGACTTTGACCTTTGTCACAAATGGCCACAGAGAGACCCCTTTAGAAATGGCACCTGGGGGTTGCAGGTCAGCTGATGCAGCAGAGATTGCTGGGCTGGGGTGTTACTCATCGAACCTCTCCTGAGCTAGACATAGTCTTAAACCTAATAAGGTAAATAACTATGTGGCTATTTGTGATCACAGGAATGAAAAGAAGGTCATGTTTTGTGGGACCAGGGGAGAGAGCATTTCCCAGGCCTTTGCTGTGGCGTGGGGCGGGGGGGGGGGGCCCGCAGGCGAGCTGGTGATCTGGGCTCTCACTGATCTTGGAGATACTGTCTGCATTAGACTGCCTCAGCCAAATCTCATTTGGTATCTTATGATCTAAAAAAAGAAGCAAAAAAATCCCCCTCCAAAACCAAGCCTCCTATGAGCTCTGGCTGTGTATCTGCAGAAGTGAAGTGTAGTGAGGGGAAGGAAGTCAGGGAAGACGCGGGTGCCTGCTGCTTCCTGAGGTCAGGGCCCCCTCTGACATCTATGTGAGGCACATACAGCCTTGTCCACAGTGACATTAGAGTGGATTTAGAACTTACTAACTGCCGTGTGGCTTTCCGGTGAGATTCATATGTCTCAGAGTGGCTGTGGGACTTGCCTAGAACACCTGTTAGACTCAGCCCTGGCCTCATAAGCTGTGGCAGAGAAGGCCCCTCACTTAGTGCCCAGGACTCAGGTGGGGGGGTGGGTCTCACTGGCATGTCTGCGACACATATTAGTAACATGCTTCCAGGCTGTGGACATTTAGCTCTGACCCAGGCAGAGGCCCCGGTGGGCACTTCTGTAGTCATCAAATTCTAGTGAGCCTCAGGATGGGCTCCACTTGTTAGCACCCGAGCTAGACTGCTCTGGAAGGTTTTGGGGCCACCATCTAAACCGCACGACAAATCCAGAGAGCAGGCATGGTCACAGCAGCCAAATGCTGGCATTTTGACTATCCCCCCCCCCCCCCCCCAGCATATACTCCTGAGGTTCCAGGAAACTCACCAGTGGCGGTAACTCTGGGCGATTTGAATGGGGCCAGTGACATCCAGCATGCGGGCCATGACCCAAGCAGATGCTTGGGGAACAGTGTGGAGGGAGGAAGGGGAGGACGAGGCACACACTATTTGTGTGTCTTCCTTCCTTTCTTCATGATAAATTTGTACCTTTTATATTGTCAAAAAGAAAATAAAAACCTCAATAGAACTATGATTTATTTTTCACGCTTTACAGAGTGAAGTTCATCTTTCTGACAGTTGAAAGTGTTTTCCCCTTGGAAATCAGAAAGGGCTGGTGCCCAGGGATGTGTGCCTGGCAGCACAGAGGTGGGTAAAGCATCTCTCTGCAAGCACTAGCCATTTGGAGCTGTGGATGGGGTGGGGGCCTTTTGTGGTTGGACAGAATCTATTATTCCAGAGAGCTAGGAAGATGTCCCTTCCCCCTGTATTTCCCCCAGCACTCATTTGATGGAGCCTGCAGTTCTGTCATTAATAATGCATTCCTATGTGCTAACCGTCATCCTCTGTCTTGGAGAGGAGTCCTCCAGCTAGCAGATAGTTCTGGGAGGCAATACATTTCTGTCTTTACAGTGAATGGTTCTGTCTGAATTACCATCTTTAGATTCTCTTCCTTTGAGGGCATCTTGAGACTAAAACTAGAAAAAAGAAGATAGCAACCTGGTATTCTCTAACCTCAGCCCCAAATGTGTGGGTTTGGTCATCACCTCTTGTTAACCTGGCTAACTGTCTAGCCTTTGTCTTAGGGTATGCATAGACCCAGGAACACACTCACTCACAAACACATAGGTCAAAAGAGGTTTAAAGTAGAGTTTTGTTTTATGAGCAAATACATTAGACTGAAGGGGGTGGTGTTAATGGCACCAGCCCAGATTTATCAGAGTTCATTTTATAGTGATTTCTAGGTCAACTTCTGCTGTGGGCTGAATTGTGTCTACCCACAAAAGGTATGTCGGTCTTCTAATTTCCAGAATCTCCTAAAGTGACCTTATTAGGAGATAGGATTGCTGTAGAGTTAGTTAAGATGAAGTCATACTGCACCCCAATCCAATGTGACAGATGTTCTTATAAAAGAGACGACGGGGACACAAACACACGCGCCGAGGGAGAACATCGCCTGTGTGAGGCCAACGAGAGGCCCGGGACGGACTCTTCCCTTTACAACCCTTGAAGACTCCAGCTCTGCCAATGTCTGGACCGTGGGCTTCCAGTCTCCAGAACTGTGAGACCACATGTTTCTAAGTTAAGTCACCGGCTGGAGATGCTTGGCTGTGGCAGCCCAAAGAAGCTAACAGTCTCTAAGTCCCAGTAGCCACGTGGCTTCCTCATGACGTGGTTCTACAAAAGCTGAACAATGCTAAAATCGAATCCACAATTTCCAGAAGAAACACTGCCAAACATGTAAATAAAACAAAAGAATGGGGGAAATGCAAGCACAGTAAAGTAAACAAATGTTTATAGAACATAGGTTCTCTGTAGTACAAAGACAACTGGCCTTAGCGAGGGAGACCCAGGCGCAAGCCTCACCTCTGCCACTCGCTGCTGAGGTGACTTGGAAAAGGCACTGGGATTTTTTTTTTTTTTTTATTAAATCATAGCTGTGTACATTAATGTGATCATGGGGCACCCCCACCAATCCTCCTCCCTCTGCCTAACTCCCACCTCCCTCCCCTCCCTTTCCCCCTTCCCCCTATTCTTAGGTTGTAACTGGGTTATAGCTTTCATGTGAAAGCCCTAAATTAGTTTCATAGTAGGGCTGAGTACATTGGATACTTTTTCTTCCATTCTTGAGATACATTACTAAGAAGAATATGTTCCAGCTCCATCCATGTAAACATGAAAGAGGTAAAGTCTCCATCTTTCTTTAAGGCTGCATA
>CAUYPK010158865.1:0-39340 GCA_963574355.1 Loris lydekkerianus | reverse complement strand
TCAAGCAATTGCTACATTGAAATATTAAGCAATAATAATAATAATAATGCGAAGAAAGTAACATTCACGTTGTCAAATAAGAGTATATCTATTATAGAATGCTTTGACTCTGAGATTCAGTATGGAGTCATCAGTTAACTTCTTATTTTTTTTTTAAGTATCAAAAAATAGACAACTAATATTTATAAATAAGAGTAAAAGATAATTTCAAAAAACAGATCATGCTAAATCTTATAGAAAATAGAAAAAGAAGAAATACATCAAAATCATTCTACTTGATCTGGGTACACCCAATATTAAAGTTGGAGAACATATATTATTAAAGAGGAGAAATTACAAACATGTGTCACTTATAAATGAGGATACAATATCCTAAACAACATATGAACATGTTGAGTTAAAAATTAATGTTTAAGTAATATACTTTGGTCAAAATTAAAACCAATTTATGTGAAAATTAGTCACTATTTTCTTTTCTTTTTAGTTCTTTTTTTTCTTCTTTTTCTTTCTCTCAGCCCTTCCCTCCTTCTCTGTCTGCTCTCCCCTTTCCCCATGCCCCACTGTGACATTAATTGTCATTAATTATCTTCAAATCAAAATTAAGTACATAGGATTCATACTTCTCAACTCCTGTGCTGCTTCACTAAAAATAATGTGTTCCACCTCAATCCAGGTTAGTACAAATGCTGAAAAATCTCCATTTTTTAATGGCTGAATAATATTCCATCATATACATATACCACAGCTTACTGATCCGTTCCTGGGTTGAAAGACATTTAGGTTGTTTACACATTTTGGCAATTGTAAATTGGGCTGCAATAAACAGCCTAGTACAGGTGTCTTTATAATAAAAGGTTTTTGTTTCTTCTGGATAGATGCCCAGTAATAAGATTGCAGGATCAAACGGGAGGTCTAGGTTGAGTTCTTTGAGGTTTCTCCAAATTTCCTTCCAAAAAGGTTGTATTAGTTTGCAGTCTCACCAGCAGTGAAAAAGTGTTCCTTTCTCTCCACAACCACGCCAGCATCTGCAGTTTTGAGATTTTGTGATACGGGCCATTCTCGCTGGGGTAAGGTGATATCTCAGGGTGGTTTTAATCTGCATTTCTTTTATAATTAAGGATGATGAGCATTTTTTCATATGTTTGCTAGCCATTCGTCTGTCATCTTTGGAGAAGATTCTGTTCATCTCTCTTCCCCATTGATGTATGGGATTGTTGGTTTTTTTCTTGTGGATTAATTGAAGTTCTGTATAGATCCTGGTTATTAAGTGTTTGCATGATTCAAAATATGTAAATATCCTTTCCCATTGGGTAGGTTGTCTATTTGCTTTGGTTGTTGTCTCCTTGGCTATATAGAAACTTTTTAATTTAATTAAATCCCACTTGTTTATTATTGCTGTTGTTGCTATTGCCATGGCAGTCTTCCTCATAAAGTCTTTCCCCAGGCTGATACCTTCCAGTGTTTTTCCTATTCTTTCTTTGAGGATTTTTATTGTTTTATGCCTTAAATTTAAGTCCTTTATCCATCTTGAATCAATTTTTGTGAGTGGAGAAAGGTACGGGTCCAGTTTCAGTCACTTTTTCTTTTTTTTTTTTTAGAGACAGACTCTCACTTTGTCGCCCTTGGGAGAGTGCCATGGTGTCACAGCTCACAGCAACCTCCAGCTGTTTGGCTCAGGTGATTCCTTTGCCTTAGCCTCCTGATTACCTAGATTTATAGGCACCCATCACAACGCCCGGCTACTTTTTGGTTGCAGTTTGGCCAGGGCTGGGCTTGAACCCACCATCCTTGGTATATGAGGCCAGTGGCATACTCACTGAGCCACAGGCACCACCCATCAAGCACATTTTTTAAATAGAGTTTTATGTCACTGTCAAACATGACACCACCTAGCTGTAGAAATGACCATCACCAGTTTGTTTTCTTTAAAGAGCCATTTTCTTCTTACTGCAAATGCTTTGAGGAGACTACGTCTTGCACCTGGCAGATACAGCTGAAATGTGGGGAACTGGGAAGTATAATTGTTCCTAAGTTGGGTAATCGATTCATTACCACAAATAATCTATTCAGGTCTTTTCTGAAATCATTAGTGATGGCCCTAAACTCGACAAATGTCTTATTGACACATACAAGAGTGTCTGATACTCTTTATCCTGATAGAGTTTTGAGGCTCGCTGATCAGCTGAATAGAAAGAATCACACTTGTTCCTTCCTAATGAGCGCCATGGAGTGGCATGAAGTTGGAAAAGGCACACGCAAGGCGCGATCACCAGGAGGACAACAGCTTGCGAGGAACCCACTGGTGAGGGTCTTGAACCAGGGCTTGGGGCAACCATCCCATCCCTTTGCTACATCTGACATTTGGGGGTGACATGCCCGTCACAAGCTCTATTTCATATTTCAATGAGTCCATGTGTGTTCTGTTTTAGTTAGGATTAGGTTCAGCTGTGAGAAACAGAAAACTTTGAAAATGGTTGAAAATGACGGCAGCCCCACCAAGATAGAAGTTTATTTCTTTCTTACATAGAAACTCCAGAGGTGGAGGAGCGTTGAATAGTGTCAGGGATTTAGGATTTTTCTGTCTTTTTGTTTCTTCAGTCTCAACATAGCTCTTCCCTCTCAGATGTGACTCCTTGAGTTCCAGCTTCCATATTTGTATTCCAGTCAGCAGAAAGGAGAGGTAAGAACCACTCTCTGTTTATAAGTCTGCTTTCTAGAAGTTGTGCACAACAGTTCTCCTTAGAGCTCATTGTGAAGAATTTGGTCATGTGGCCGCAAGAATCCAGAAAGGAGAATGGAAAACCAGTACTTATTCTGGAAGTCCATGTGTTCAATTAAAATGGAAAAGTTCTACTAAGGAATCATGGGATTATGGATATTGGGGAACAATTTATATTCTCTGCCATATCATGTCTCTGAGCAATTTATTCGGTAAGATTCAGAAATGGAGGATTCTGCAGTGGCCACTTTTAACAATAAAGCAGTTCTATAATTTGCATAAAACCAAGTGTTTAAGAATGTATGTTTCGGTCAGGTGTGGTGGATCACACCTGTAATCTTAGCACTCTGGAAGGCCAAGGGCGGTAGATTGCTTGAGTTCAGGAGTTTGAGACCAGCCTGAGCCAGAGGGAGACCAGGCTCTAAAAAATAGAAAAATAAGCCTGGCGTTGTGGTGGGTGCCTGTGATCCCAGTTACTCAGGAGGCTGAGGCAAGAGGGTCGCTTGAGCCCAGGAGTTTGAGGTTGCTGTAAGCTAGGTTGCCACCACACTCCAGCTATCCTGGGGCAACAGAGTGAGATTTTGTCTCAAAAAAAGAAAAAAAACAGAATGTATTTTTTATGAGGAAGATGTCAATATAATCAACCTTACCAGTGATGGCTTGGACACCAGTACCTCTAAGCCAGGCATCATAGTAGATGTCTTAAAACAAATAGATTGTTTGCGGGGCAAACCTCCCCCAGGCATTTCTTGAAATATTTGGAGGCTGTCATAGGTTCCTAGAGCTTGTGCCCATGCGATAGCAATCCACTTTCCTCCGTGACGCTATGGTTAGTTACCTCTATTTTTATATCTACCTTTGAGGTGTCTGAGAAGGTCCTCGGTTTTGTTTAGAGCACCATTAGGATAGAAACAATATGTATCATCCCAAGATGATTTTAACAATTTGTTAGAAACATGAGTAACTGAATTCTCAGGGACATATGCCATATAATTTTGTATTCAATACTCAAATCATTAAATCACAGGGTTTAATGATTACACCTGCTTGACCTTTAAGGCAGTGCCGTCCTATAAGTTTTTCTGCAATCCAAAATGGTGGCTACTAGCCACATGTGGCTATTGAGCACTTGAAATGTGGCTAGTGCACCTAAAGGACTCGATTTTTAATTTTATTTAGTTTTTTTTTTTTTTGAGACAGAGTCTCACTTTGCTGCCCTCTGTAGAGTGATGTAGCATCACAGCTCACAGCAACCTCCAGCTCTTAGGCTTAGGTGATTCTCTTGCCTCAGCCTCCCAAGTAACTGAGATTACAGGCACCTGCCACAGCGCCTGGCTATCTTTTTTGTTGTTGCATTTTGGCCAGGGCTAGGTTTGAACCTGCTACCCTTGGTATATGGGGCCCGTGCCCTACTCACTAAGCCACAGGTGCTGCCCAATTTTACTGAATTTTAATTAATTTAAATGGCCACATGTAGCTAGTGCCGCAGGCAGCACAGCACAATTCTGCAGAATCTTTTTGTTTAAGGACCCACATAAATTTGGATTACTTTTTACTACTCTGATGAAGAGACCCAAATTTAATACAGATGTGTGATGTGTAGTCTTCAGACTTCAAACATGCCAAATAATTTCTCTCTCTCTCTCTTTTTCTTTTTGAGACAAAGTGTCCTGCTGTTGCCCCAGGTAGAGTTCCATGGTGTTGTCATAGCACATTGCAACCTCAAACTCTTGGGCTCAAACAATTCTCTCAATTTTCTGAGTAGCTGGGGCTATAAGCACGCAGCACTACACCAGGCTATTTTTTTCTATTTTTGGTAGAAACAGGGCTCTTCCTCTTGCTCAGGCTGGTCTCAAACTCATGAGCTCAAGTGATCCACCTGCATCAGCCTCCTGGAATTCTAGGATTACGATGTGAGCCATCACACCCAGCCTGCCAATTAATTTCTGTTTCTCTTTTTTGGATAGTGTGTTCAAAGGCAAAGGATTTTTCTTTTTTCTTTTCTTTTCTTTTCTATTTATTTATTTATTTATTTATTTATTTATTTATTTTTGAGACAGAGCCTCAAGCTGTCACCCTGGGTAGAGTGCGTGTCATCATAGCTCACAGCAACCTCAAACTCCTGGGCTCAAGCAATTCTCTTGCCTCCGCCTCCCAAGTAGCTGGGACTACAGGCGCCCACCACAACATCCAGCTATGTTTTGGTTGTAGCTGTCATTGTTGTTTGGCGGGCTTGGGCTGCATTTGAACCCGCCAGTTCAGGTGTATGTGGCTGATGCCTTAGCCCCTTGAGCCACAGGCACCGAGCCGGCAAAGGATTTTTCTTTGTCTTAGCTGAATTCCCCCCCTCCACCATCTAAAACTTTGCTGAGCTTTTTTGCTGTTTTATGGTTCATTCCTTTTTATTCATGAAATTAGTAAGGAAAGACAGTTTTAGGGTGCAGAAGCCTTTTTTTTTTTTTTTAAAGAAAAAACATTAGATTTACTGAGATATAATTTATATACAGTAAAATTTATCTTCCTTAGCTTTACTATTGTATAAGGTTTTTTCTTTTTTTCTTTTTAGACAGAGTCTCACTTTGTTGCCCTTGGTAGAGTGTCGTGGCATTATAGCTCACAGCACCCTCAAACAAAAAACCTCTTGCCTCAGCCTCCCAAGAGGCTGCAGGCACCCACCACAACACCTGGCTATTTTTAGAGATGGGTTTTGCTCCTGCTCAGGCTGGTCTCAAACACCTGAGCTCAAGCAATCCACCTGCCTGGGCCTCCTAGAGTGCTAGGATTATGGGTGTGAGTCACTGCACACAGCCTTATTGTATAAGTTTTGATTAACATATTTTTATGTAACTACTGCTATGATCAAGATAAAGGATCTTTCTATCATCCCAAAAAGGTTCTTTATGGAGATAGTTTTTTTTTAAGTCACCCCTGTTAATGTCATTAGTGCAATGAACAATTTTATACTTAATTTGGTTTACACTATTTGTGGAAATTCTGCTTATTGGATTATGCCTCAGGGTGGGAGAAATAACTGTGGCAATATAGTAAAGGTGACTTGTTGGGACTGCCAAGTGAAAGTAGGCTATTGGTGGTGAACATAATCTACCGATATTGAAAAGAATACATCAGCAAATGGATGCATGCGTGTTAATCAAGGACTGATTTAGCAAGATTGTCTAGTAAGAAAATGATATCAGGTATGGTGCTAATCACATTTAGTTTATTTTTTTATAATTAAATGGGCTAAATACATGTAAAGTGCTTAGAATAGTTTTCAGAATCAGCTACCTTTAAAAATATTGTAGGGCTGGGCATGGTGGCTATTCCTATAATCCCAGCACTCTGGGAGGCCTAGATGGGTGGATTGCCTGAGCTCAGGAGTTCAAGACCAGCCTGAACAGAGTGTGATCCAGTCTCTAAAAAATAGTTGGGTGTTGTGGTGAGCACCTGTAGTCTCAGCTACTCAGGAGGCTGAGGCAAGAGAATTGCTTGAGCTCAAAAGTTTACACCAGGGCATTCTTCCAATGGTGACAAAAAAAAAAAAAAAAAAAAAAAAAATTGCTGTAATTCACAATTAATTTCCCAGATCTACTGACCTTGTGATTGACCAAAATAAGTTGTTAAAGAGTCCTATTGGTGGGAAGGAATTATCTCAAGCTTCTCCAACTATTTTATAATTGTTATTTTACATGGTCTCCTAGGGACTTGGCACTGTTTTATATTTACATTTTTTGTGGGGACGTGGGATTCCAGAGGTTCAGTTAAGTAAGCGCTTTTCCAGCTTCCAGAATTTTGATAGTAAAATCAAATAACACACCCTGTGGCAAGTGAAATTACCATAGTTTTCTGTATCCCTGTTAGTGTTATCGCTACTTGCTTCTTAGTTACTTTCTTAGTACTTAGTTAGTTTCTTCTTAGTTACTTTCTTCTCCAAATACCCCAATATTCAAAATAGTCCTTATTAGATTAGGTTATCCTAATTAGAAGTTGCCGCTGATCTTATATCCTAAAGTTTGGAATTCCTAAATATTGTCCTTTGTCTAAAAGGTTTTTACTACAGCACAGAGCATCCCCAGACCCTTGATCTGGAGGGGAGGACATTAGGGTTGTTTTGTCCTATGAGAGGATCTGCCTTTAGGGCAAAGTTCCAATCCAATTTTTCTGCCACCTGCATACTCCCCCTGTTCTTATTTATTTTGGGTGTGAAAGAGGTTGGTGGATTACAGTTTTTTTGGGGGGGGTTCAAACCACTTTATTGAGGGGAATTGGGGGTAGGGAGCAAAAAAGTGCATAGGACGATGAGATCTGAGAAGTTCAGGACAGGACAGCCTAAGATTTGCAGCCATAGAAAAGAGAAAAATATAAATATGAACTTATGATTTTATTATCTGTTTTAAGTATTTATTTTTGTTTATACATTTTTTGAGTGTGATACTTCTGGAAGCCGTCTCCAGGATGAAGTCCAGGCTTCCTCTTGCACGTCTCACAGTAGAAAATGGTTTCTCTCCTTCCCCCTTTCTCCTGCTGCAAACATGCAATCCTTGGTCGATTTTTTTTTCATTTTGCATCATAAAATGCATCTTCCCATTTAGCTTTTCCTCAGTGTCAGAAGATGATGGCCTTCCCCTCTTTCTTGAATTTCTGTTCCTCACATTGCTCAAAAGCTGAGGGATGAAATTGCTTCTGTAAGGAAGGTGTGTCTGCAGTTTTTCTCCAGTGGAGCGGGCTAACTAATGCAACAAAATACCTGTCAGATGTCTTCCGACACAGGATCAGAAAAGGTTTAAACTCAGAAGATGAATTAAAGGAAGTGTCGAAATGTCCCCTCCCTGTATGCACTGAGAGAAATGCGTTCTTAAAGTTTATAAGCTTCGTGTCTTATGTCCCCTTTGGCTTGCTTCTTTTAGCCTACATGAGTTGAGTGTTCGCCAAAATCGTTTCCACGGATATAGCTTTTTATCTGCTAACATCCAATAACATCGGACTATTTTTGATGCTTTCTTAACCTCTTCTGTAAATTTATTTTTTGGGACAGAGTCTCACTCTGTCACCCAGGCTAGAGTGCTATGGTATCACAGCTCACAGCAACCTCGAACTCCTGGGCTCAAGAGATCCTCTTGCCTCAGCCTCCTGAATAGCTGTGACTACAGGCGCCCCCCCACAACGCCAGTCTAGTGTTTTCTATTTTTAGTAAAGATAGGGTTTTGCTCTTGCTCAGGTTGATCTTGAACCCTGAGCTCAGGCAATCCACCTGCCTCAGCCTCCCAGAGCACCTGGCTTCTTGTGTAAATTGATTAATGTGCTAATGGGCCTATCATGCTGCTGTTGGGTTCTGATATTCCCAAATCTAAACAGCCATGACCAGACGGCATCTTCACACCCCCCAACGCTTCTTAAATTCTTTTTCAGTTTTTCAATTATCTAGCACTTTCTCTTACAGATGGTTCTGCTTCCCTTAAAAACTACACAGAGAAAGCCTACATTTATTTTAGAGAAAGATTGTACACTCCACCCTGCCTATCTAATATGGTAGGTACTAGCATATGTGTGACTATAATAATTTAAATTTAAATAATTTAAAATTCAATAAAAACTTCAGCCCCTTAGTTGCACCAGCCACTAGCATTAAGTGCTCAAGAACCACCTGTGGCTAGTGGTTGCTACACTGGACAGCTAGACATAAAACATTTTCATGAGAGCAGAAAGTGGTGATGGACAGCACTGCCCAAAGTGGTCCTCTTGGATGATCAACCACGTGGCAGGTACCAGGAGGCTCTACTCTGTACCTTCTCTTTTCTAACGTTGATGTTGAAGGCTTGCCTTCTGCTGGCATCTTTTAAGAAATATTTTAAAGTCTTTAATCATTACTGCCTCATACACCTTGGCATCAAAAACGTGTATATCCATTTATTTTTAATATTTTTATTTGACAAAAATTGTATATATTTATGATATACAACATGCTGTTTGATTTATGTATGCTGAGACTCATTAATCAAGCTCATTAATATATGCATTACCTTACATACTTACAATTTTTATATGTGAGAACACAAAATCTATTAGCAATATTCAAGTATACAATGTATTGTTATTAATTATTGTCACCATGTTGTACAACAGGTATCTTGAACTTATTTGTCCTGTCTAATCGAAGTTTTTTGCCCTTTGATATTTTTAAAAATTCAACATAAAAATATAGGCTTGTTTGACAACGGAACAATGCTTAGCATATTTTCACAGTTGCTGTTAAAAGCATACCAAACCACAGAAGCCTCGGTGCTGCCTATCTATTTGGTCATATTTATTTCGACTTATGTCCTTTTGTAAGGTGAACTTTCCTTGTAAAGAATGTTGGGCCATTCCCAAATTGTTCTCAATTTCCTTACTTTCTGTTCCAAGCCTAGATTCCAATATTGGCCACTAGGTGGAGATAGGAGACTATTTATTACAATATTCTCTAGCCTCAGTCAGTAACACTTTAAAATCGGGTTCTTTGCAATGGATAATCAAGCATTTTTTCTCGAAAACTTAAAAAAATTCTTCCTGAGAAGTAAAAACTACTCATAGGTTTTTTTTTTGTTGTTGCAGTTTTTGGCCGGGGCTGGGTCTGAACCCGCCACCTCCCACATATGGGGTCGGCGCCCTACTCCTTTGAGCCACAGCCCAAAACATCCCATAGTTTTAATTATCTGTATTTTTCCAACAAAAAGGGGAAAGGAAAAAAGTACTAAATTACTTCTCCATATGGCAATCCTCTTCCTCAAAGAGGACACGCTTCACAATTCAATGGTGAGAATGCTGAGTTGACTCATAGCTTTAGGACTGCAGTCTGACGACACCGTGTTGGGAGGAATTCTTGGCCAGAGAGTCCCGGGAGACCTCCTGCTCCTTGTCAAACTCTAAATTAATCTATTGGTTTTGTTTCTTCATAAAGCAGAGAAGGAAATGTTCAGGTCTCCAAAAGTTAGATAGCGAAAATAAGTTTTAAAATAAGTTCCTTTTAGTTATTTGACTCAAGATAATAGTAAGTTAATATATCAGGTAATGTGAACACTGGTTTCTCAGCCCTCTGGGGACAAGGTTTGCTGGTCTGTTTCCTCCTTCTCAAAAACCCAAATAGTGAAGCCTCTCTTAGGCAAGGCAGGCAATAGGAGGCTTGTTCACAGTCAAATTCCTTGGATGTAAAATTCTTTGGGAACAGAGAACACTACCTCTTCCTTTTTTATTTTAAACAGTGGATATATAAAATGACAACTTCTCCTTCTCCTTGGGGACAATGAGAGATAGGCAGCCCCTACTTTCTAGAAGAAATATCATAAAACAGAAAGCTTGTATAGTTTCTCATAGCATTGAATAAAAAAACTAAAATTTTATGTAACACTTTCATCTGCATTTCTGATTTGTAACTTCACCTTTCCCAAACCTGCTTAAATGCCAATAGGATTCATAAAATATTTGTAGTAACAATTTCAGAATGAAAAATCATTTTATGAGGTGGCACCTGTGGCTCAGTCAGTAGTGTGCTGGCCCCATATACTGAGGGTGGTGGGTTCGAACCCGGCCCTGGCCAAACTGCAACAAAAAAATAGCCGGGCGTTGTGGCGGGCACCTGTAGTCCCAGCTACTTGGGAGGCTGAGGCAACAGAGTTGCCTAAGCCCAACAGCTGGAGGTTGCTGTGAGCTCTGATGCCACAGCACTCCACCAAGGGCGACAAAGTAAGGCGACAAAATAAGACTCTGTCTCTAAAAAAAAAAAAGAAAGAAAGAAAAAGAAAAATCATTTTATGAATTAGCCCTGTGTCTTCTATAATAATGTTTCCAGACTTTTCTGGATTTAAGAATGTCTTATGTGCAAATACAAGACAGACATTTGCTCATATACTTTGATGTTCTTGTTACTTTTTAAATTGTCGACAAAATGGATGGCTTGCCCCTGTACACAACAGGGTTAACATATCAGACCTGACTGCCATCCTTTGGAAAGCCTGCTTGCAATGTTGGCCCTGGCTGGCATCTTAGGAAATCTTTGGATTTCAAGAGTGTTTCCAGAACTGACAAGAATGGCTCGCCGTGTCTAACCGCTTGTATAAACCATACCGTTTATGCAGAGCACCTGCTTTCCTTTGGGAGCCTGAGGTGTCTGGGATGCATGGGTCAGAGAGTGACAACGTGATCGGCCTTGTGATGGTTAACGTCAGGTGTCAGCCAGACTGGATTAAGGGATGCCCAGGCAGCTGGTAAAGCATTATTTCTGGGTGTGTATCTGAGGGTGTTTCTGGAAGACATTGACATTGGAATCAGTGGAATGAGTAAGGAAGATCTGCCCTCATCCAGCTAGCTATTGTCCAGGATAGAAAGAAGAGCGGAAAAAGGGAATTTTAGTACTTTCTCTTCTGGAGCTGGGACATACTCCTTCTCCTGCCATTGAACATCAGACTCTAGCTTCTCGGCCCTGTGGACTCAGGGCCTTGACCCAGCAGCCCCATAGCTTCCCTTAGCCTTTGGCCACAGGCTCAGAGCTGCATCATGGGCTCCGTGGTCCTGAGGCTTTGGATGTAGACTGAGCTGTTTACTGGCTCCCCTAAGTCTTGAGTTTATAGGTGGCCTTTTGTGAGACTTCTCTGCCACCATAATGAAGTGAGTGAATCCTAATAATAACTCACTTCTCCCCCTAGTTCTGTATCTTTGGAAAACCCTAATACAAGCCCTCATAAAACCTCTAGTGCTGAGTCTCCTGCAGGTTTCCTGATAGACAGTATCTTATACCAGTCAGCACAACTTGCTGCTGGAGGAATTAAGCATGTCATGTGTGGCTGCAGTGGGGAGGACCTTGGAAGGCGGCACTTTATTTCTCCTGGACTTTCCCCAGATTCCTTTCCCCTTTGCCAATTTGCTCTGTGTCCTTTTACTATAATAAGCCCTAGCAGTAAGTATGACTATGCTCCTAGTGAATCCTCTCCCTGGGGTGGGCCTGGCAACCCCTGACAGAGCCCTTTCTTTGGCAAAGGTATCTGGTAATATATACTAGATACCAACTTGTAATCATTTATGAACACATTTCATCAAAATGAATTTCTGTAGTCATATCCAAGAAGGTCAGTTAAGAAAGGAAAACTCTTTGAGCTTGGTTAAGGCCCTGCACTTTTGAAAACTGGTATCAGTCTAAGACTATTACAGCAATGAGTTTTCCTGATTGTTATTATATAACATTTGGACTTACGTAGCACATTACACCATCAAATGATTGGGGCAAATATGATACTTGTCTTAATCTCAAGCATCACTCCAAATAATTTATAAAAATTATAAATTGGCCAGGCACAGTGGCTTATGCCTGTAATCCTAGCACTCTGGGAGGCTGAGGCGGGTGAATTGCCTGAGCTCATGAGTTTAAGACCAGCCTGAGCAAAAGAGAGACCCTGTCTCTACTAAAAAAAATTAAAAAACTGAGGCAAGAGGGTTAGGCAAGAGGGTCACTTGAGCCCAAGTTGGAGGTTGCTGTGAGCTATGACGTCATGGCACTCTACCCAGGGTGACAGCTTGAGACTCTGTCTCAAAAACAAAAAATCATAATAAACTGTAACCTAAAAGAAGGTCCATGTCTGCAAAAGCTGATTTACAGACATCTTTGACCCTGAAGCCCAGGATGTATTTTCTACTGTATGACTGACAAGGGAGAGGGTTGGGGTCATCTGGTGATCACAGAGATATGGGTTAAGTCAGCCTCTAGAACTTGATGGGAATAATAATATAGAAAGAACTACAATGTATTTTTCTCTTATGCCTGTTATTTGAAATTGGGCTCTTATGTTATTTTTACATTTATATGGTATATTCTTCATAACAGATGTGCTTTATCAGTCTCATATGACTTACAGGGCAAAAAAAGACTTAGAGTACAAAAGAAGTTCAATGCTTATTCCATCTGGATTACCAGGAGTCATGGTTCCAATCCTTGCTGATGAGGGTACAGCATGAATTTGGGCATCTTCAATGACTCAGAGGTCACCAACCCTTCCAGCATAACAGTCACATGACCATCTCCTTCCTCTGAGGAAGGAAGGCAGACAGTGATATGGGATCTAGGTGGTTTATGATTTATGTTCATCAGGAAAGGACACGCTGTGAACCAGAGAACTTGAGAAGGAGGAAGAACATTGGAGGGAAATGCAGAGACTCAGAGAGAGGTATCAGAGGCACGTTTCAGTTGTACTGCCCTTCTGGGGGCTGGAGCTTGAATGTTGGAGGCTGCTAAAGATCAGAGTATCAGATATCCTTGCTCCAAGGGACATTTGACATCAGTTCAGGGGCCCTGTGAAGGGCAAGGAAGGGAAGAAGAAGGAAGGGACTGGGAAGAGGAGCGGAAAACAGACAAAAAGAAAAAAACAATGTACATTAGAAGCTAAATTCCTTTCTCTCTCGAGTCTCAGGAGAGTAAAACATTACAGAGAGTCTAAGTGTTGGCCTGATGAATAGTGGAAGAACATTTCTTGGGTTTCCTTCAGCAACAAGGCAGAGTATTGCTCACTGTGTACACCCGTCCAAAAACTAAAACAGGACCAAGAGTTGGAAAAAAAGGGACAGATTCTGAGACTTTCTCCTCATCTGCAGGGCACTTCCCATAATATTGTGAACACAGCATTCTCATGAAATACTCTCCAAACTCATGACACAATGAAATAAATTGTACCCCAAGGTGGCTCATGCCTGTATTCCTAGCACTCTGGGATGCCGAGGAGGGTGGATTGCCTGAGGTTTGAGACCAGCTTGAGTAAGAGTGAGACCCTATCTCTAAAAAATAGCCAGGGGTAGTGGCAGGCCCCTGTAGCCCCAGCTACTTGGGAGTCTGAGGCAAGAGAATCGCTTGAGCCCAAGAGTTTGAGGTTGCTGTGAGCTATGACCTCACAGTACTCTACTGAGGGCAATAAAGTGAGACTCCAACACAAAAAAAAAAAAAAAAAAAAAAAAAAAAAATTACACCCCAAGAAGTTAGAAGGGAATAGAAATATCACCTCTGGTTGGCTGAGGTCTTTGTCATCCAGAAATGGAAACAAAAGAGATGTTCGGTCTTTGCGAGAATAAACAGCAGTGTCTTAGAAAGTTATGCAAACATTTGCATCCAATTCCCCATGTCTTTGGCAATTAAAGCAGGGTCCTAACTATCTGTAGACTTTAGCTCAACCTAGGCTTACAATAACACTCTGAAGAACAGGAAACCAGGAGTGTCAGGAACCTCATGGGGCACCTTTCTCCCTACAGGGGCTGTTTCTGCCATATCATAATCTGACTTTGGTGGCCTCTTGTCCTCGGTGGTTTTGCTTTTTGGCTCCAACTTCATCACAGAAAAACAGGAAAGTAAGGCAGCAGAGTAACAATACACCTATAAATCACTTTCCACAACTTTTCTTATTTGGCTGGCTCCTGAAACAGAATAAGAAGCTCCCTACCTGGGAGATGAGCCCAAGCATAAAGGCCTTGGGCTCTCAGCATCTCTCTCTGGGCTGAATGGGGCTGGGCCTCTTGGAATAGGAGATCTAGATAAGTTCCATCTCAATCCCCCCCTCCATACCCCTTGGGTCCAGTCTAACATCGCAGAGCCTGATTCAGTAAAAGGAAGAGGCTAACGCTGAGCCTGGACCCACTGTGGGGGAGGTGTAGATGTGGAATGTACCCCGAGTTCTAGGCTTTAGGGAAATTTAGTGGCTGCCTCTTAGGTCAGCCCATTAAGTCCAAGCTCATGGGCTGAAGGGAGAGGCCAGGTCCCATGGCTGACAACCAGGTGTGAAGATCATTGTCTTTCTGAAATTTTGTGACAAGGAGAGATGCCTCAGGTCAGGGTAAACACATGCACCAGAATCACCAGATGTCACCTGCTCCCAGCCCAGACCATAGTCGGGGGTTGATTCAGAGAAACAACCCCTGGGTGGTGTGGTGTCGTGTGGTGTGACTCCAATATGCAGAGACACAAGGCAAAATGAGTAAGCCCGAGATCCTGGAGTCTAGAGGGTCATGGGAGAGTAACTCAGTCCACTCCACAGAGACAGGACTGTCCAGGCTGGGGAGCTCCATGTGGCAGGTGTAAACATCTCTCTGTGTGGGGTCATTTCCAACATCACCAGGATCTGAAAGGTCTAGTTTCTGTCACGGATCAGATTGGTGGACATGACCTCAGCTGTTTCCTCCTGCCCATTGAGGAACCATCGGACTCGAATGTTCCCTGGATAGAAATCTGTCACATGGCAGACAAGCAGGTTGTAGTGCTTGCAGGGACCCCTTCTCGGAGGGGGAGACGTTCGCTTTAGGCTGGACTAGGAGCGAGGAAAAGAATTTCCTTATGACTTTTGAGACAGGTAAAACTGTGCATCTAGGTATTTTCCTACCAAACAATTTCTATATATATATTTATTTATGTATTTATTTTTGAGGCAGAGTCTCATTTTGTTGCTCTGGCTAGAGTGCCACGGAGTCATAGTTCACAGCAACCTCAAACTCCTGGGTTCGAGCTATCCTCTTTCCTTAGCCTCCCAAGTAGCTGGACTACGGGTGCCTGCCACAACACCTGGCTAGTTTTTCTATTTTTAGTAGAGACTGGGTCTTGCTCTTGCTCAGGCTGGTCTCAAACCCCTAAGCTCAGGCAACCAGCAGCCTCAGCCTCCCAGGGTGCTCTGATTACAGGGATTTCTAGATCTTTAAAGTGAAAATGTCATCTCTTAAACCATTTGGAGAGAGAAGATGGGAACAGGGTAGGGAAATAGAATAAGACATTGAAATGTTACAAGAACGACTTTGGCATGCGTACTAAAGAGCAGAGAAGACTAGAGAGAGGGGGAAAGTCAGCACCCCAAGACCACTGGTCAGAAACGGATATGCCAGTAACCCATGCTCTGGAGTAGAAATGTTCAGACAGCTGTGAAGCTATCCAACTCTGAATCTTTCTGTCTTGTTTAAAAGGATGCATAATTCTTCCAAATATTATCTTGGAATCAGTATATTCGGTTGATAATATTCCTTTGCTCTATCAGTCTGATTCTTTTTTTTTTTTTTTTTTTTTTGAGACAGTCTCACTATGTCTCCCTGGGTAGAGTGCCGTGGCACCACAGCTCACAGCAACCTCGAACTCTTGGACTTAAGTGATTTTCTTGCCTCAGCTCCCAAGTAGCTGGGACAACAGGCACCTGCCACAACGCCGGGCTATTTTTTTTGTTGTTGTTTTTGTTACAGTTGTCATTGTTGTTTATCTGGCCCAGGCCGAGTTTGAACCCGCCAACTTCGGGGTATGTGGTCGGCGTCAGAACCACTGTGCTACAGGTGCTGAGCCTGATATTCTTATTTTAGAATAGAGAAGAGGAAATGAAGTAGCCTGAATCATTCATTTTAACTTACATGTCTCCTGTCCCCTAGCGAAAACTAAACAAAAACAAACAGGTAAACAACAACAACGCTGATGGCAAGATCCACACACCCTTGGTCTTAGCTCCCTCCTGTTGGATTTAGGCGGGAGTCTGGCCCGTCCCCGCTGGTTTGGCCACCCATTGTACCACGAGGCTCCTCTGTGCAGGGCACCGAGCTTGGGACACAGCCTCTCCGTCCTCTGCTGCCTCAGCCCGCCCCTTCGGGGTCTTCTCTCTCCCACGCAGGCCCTCACCCCCACGCTTCGGGGTGAAACCCTCACTTAACTCCTAGCTGTGTCACACGCCGCGTCCACGGCGGCTCTCAGTTCCGCCCCAGCTCAGTCACGGCCCTAAGAGACCCGGGGCACGGCTGGATCGGAGGAACTGCCCTCGGTTGTGAACGTACCGCTCTGAGTCGCTGCGCGTCCGGTTGAACTGGCAGCCTTGGCTCCTGCTCTGGTGCTCGCGCAGCTCTGAGCACAGGCAGAGCCGGCGGAGCGGAGCCCGGAGGCGGCAGCGCCCACGTCCCCAGCGCCACCCCTCACCGCTCAGCAGTGCCCGCCCTTAGGCGGAGTCCAGTGGCCACGGGCAGAGCTGCGCGTGTCTATCCTTACCCGCTTCTCTCCCGGGTATCCACCTCTGTCCCAGCAGAGCGCCCAGTTATAGGTCAGAGGTGCCACTGACCGGGCTCTGTTCAGGGAGCGCTGACCCAGGGCCCCACACGCTGACACAGCATGTCCGAAATAAAAACTGTGTTCACTAGGTCCTGAGTATTTTCTTTCTCTGTGTCCCTTCCGCATCTCCAGGCTCTTTGTCGCTCTCAATGAATAAACAAATCAATAAAATATCGCTGATTACTGTCTATATATTTTACTAACTGCCCCTAAACCTGTCTCAAAATATACGTTATTTTTCTATCCCAACTGCTTTGAGTCTAATCAGGTGTCCTCAAAGGCTGTTGCAGGAGTCTTTAAATGGAAAGTGTAAAGGACTTCAAATACATCATAAGGGGAAACTGCAGGTTTCAGTGGGTGCACCAGTAGCCTGGTTAGTTGGCTGGCTGGCCGGCAGGCCCTACCCCAGTCCCACGGAGCAGGGCTGGGCACCGGGAGCCCAAAGCACCATGGAGCGCCAAATCCTGTCTCTGCTTGCTCCTTCTTTCCATCGGGAGCCTTGGGTGGGAGTCAAGAGGCCTTGAGGATCCAGCAGCAGGAAGGGGAGGCTCTGAGGGCATCTGGCCACTGCCTCTGTGAAAGTTGATGGTATTAATTGGGTCATTCTTGTCATACCCAACTAAATCAGAATCCAGAGGTCAGGAGGAAAGCACTGGGGCACACAGCATTGCTCCAGGAATTAAATTTTCTGCAAGCCCAGCTGCTGAAACTACCTGCCCCAACCTGATGACCACTTTTACCTAGTAGCTGAAGCGACCTGCCCTGACTCAGACTAGTTTTAGCTATCAGCCAGAGCTTGCCAGCTCCCCAAAGCTTCCTTTGTGCCAATGAGCTTTCTTCGAAAAACAGTACATAATGTTTCTCTTTCTAATAAAACCGCCAACCTTTTCTTTGTTTTTTCAAACATACCAAAGACTGCCCAGTCTGTTATGTCCAAAATTGTGATTCTGTGCTTCTCAAATAAAATGTTAAATTTGGGGATTAGCCCCTATGTTTTGTATTTTGACTTCGAAACCTCTGTCACTACAGAGATGGGTACACTTGATATGGGTGGACTGGACAGTGCCCTTGACCTTCCTTGGTACTTTAGGTGCCTCAAGTAGAAGCTGCACAACTGGCAGCTAGGAGAGGGGGTGCGGAGCTGCCCTACGGAGCATTTCTCTCAGATCCCACTGAGTTTCTCTCAGCCGCTGAATTCTTGGCCCTATCCAGCTCGGAGTCTGTGGACATTGCCTTCTTTCTGCCATCCGTGTTCTACTCCCTCACGTCTAATTCCACTTCAGTTCCGTGAATACATTTCTCCCACCTGCTTTTCACTCAAAACACATTTCTGTTGACCATGAAAATGGTTAGAATTTTTCCTTTTTAAAGCAAATGTCTTTCCTCTAGTTGCATTTACAAAGCATATGTATTTCACACAGGAGTCCCTCAAGCTGGTTTTTCTCTGTGGATGTGAAAATACTACAGTGTGTGAAACACTTAAAAATTGCCTGAACATTCTATTTTTTTTTTTTTGAAGGGTTTTTGTTTGTTTAATACATCTGAAAAGAATGCATATACAAAGAATTGAGACATGAGAAAGCATTGGTTCAACACTAATGAATCTACAAGAATTAGGATTTGGAGAAGGTGGAAAAGATTACCTAAACATTTTTAAAAATTGGAAACCAAAATAAGTTGATAAAATCCCTATTAATACTTATGAAGAGTCTTTATAAGACTCTTTCCATGATTTTTATTAAACTAGAGAGCCTCATCTGGCTGCTCTAGGGTTCCTCATATGCAAAACAGAAATAAGGGGATTCCCATCACTGGTGCCCATGTTGTTAAGTGTTCTGCCCACCCCCACCCGACCCCAGCTTCTTCATGAAGCAGGCCTCCACCCTCACAACATTGAGGATGTGAGTCATTCCATAGACATCTGTCTTCCAGCACCACCCCTCATATCCCCCTTACATGCCTGGTCTTCAGCTGTGATCTAGGAACACCATATTATATACTACTGAGTTGCAAATCTATGCTAAGCATTTAAGACAATGACTAACAGGAAAAAAAAATTTTTTTAAATTATGAACGCAATGCATTTCGTGTATTTCAAAGGTGCAATACTTTTCTTCATTTATCAGTGAAAGAAGTTAGTTCCAAAAAATATAAGAAAATGGCAAACAAGTGTCTTTGAAAGTCATAGTCACATAGATAGTGCATCCTAGAAAAGAGGAGGGGCAAGACAGTTTCCATCCTCTTTCATGAATTTCATCAAATACTGGATCTACTCAGGGGTGGAGAGAAAAGGCATCTTTCAAAAAGGAGTATGTTATTAAATGAGGCATTTACTATACTCCTTCCTAAGAGCACCAGATGGGGAACATGTTTTCTAAACTAGATCTAGAAAGTAGAATGTGGTATCAATCCGTCCTCCTCCCCTTAGGGCTGTCCACTGGTTAATGAATTGAAAAACAATACTAAAAAACAAACCCCACACACACTCCCCCCCAAAACAGAGGAAAAAAAAAAAGAACACTAAGATGTCCTAGATTACTCTCCAGAGTGGAACCAGGGAGCAGCTTCAACAATTCAAATTAGTCTGTTACACAGTCATCACAAGCATGCCTTGCTTTAATAAAAAAAAAAAAAAATTCTTTTTTTTTTTGAAACAACAAAACAAAAACTAGTACTGATCACTTTTCTGACAATACACAATTACTCAAAATAACTAGTACTTGGAGGGGAAAAGAGGGTTATACCTAGGGGCCTTGTGTGACATGAGTACATGTGGGTAGGTGCAGGGAATTTGTCATTATTGCAAAAATGAATTTTAATTTTTAATCTTTAGTTTGATTTAAACATTGCTTTTAGTACGATGCTGACACCAGCTGTGCAGAAAGGGCTCTGGAGAGATGTTCATAGCAGCACACACCTGCGGCTCTTCTTCAGTTCTGGAGGTTCCAGGGCAGCCAAATCAAATACATTCTTTAGACCTTTCTGTGTAAGTGCAGAACACTCCACATACTTGACAACCTTCAGGTCAGGGGCCAGCTTTTCAGCAGTCTCTAGTGTGATAGGTTTCTGTTTGTTCTTGGCAAGTTTCTTAATAGTAGAAGGATCATCTCTGAGATCAATTTGGGTCCCAACAAGCAAGAAAGGAGTCTTTGGACAATGGTGAGTTATCTTAGGCACCCACTCTTCTTTCACATTTTCAAATGAGGACAGAGACACCACTGAAAAGCAGACTAGAAATACATCTGTTTGTGGATAACTCAGCGGTGGTAATCTGTCATAATTTTCTTGCCCTGCAGTATCAAAAAGTCCAAGAGTATACGGCTCTCCACCAATCATAACTGACTGCATAGTTGTCAAAAACAGTTGGAACATATTCAGGTGGAAATTTGTTTGTTGTGTAGGATATCAGGAGACATGCTTTACCAACCTACCACAATGCACTTAATTGTCTGCATTGCTGAAATAGTTTTATATCCTCTTTAAATATTTCAAAGACCTCAGCGTCTCCACCGGGGCGTTGGCAGCACTGCCTGCCTGAACATTCTAGAATAGAATTGGAAAGCCATTGGTGTAAATAAATCATCTTCTTTCCAGAACAGGTCATGTTAAGGGTGCGTAAGCGCCAGCCTGAGCCAGAGCAAGACCCTGTCTCTAAAAATAGCCAGGTGCTGTGGCAGGCATCTGTAGTCCCAGCTACTTGGGAGGCTGAGGCAAGAGGATCACTTAAGCCCAGGAGTTTGAGGTTGCTCTGAGCTATAACGCCATGGGACTCTACCCAGGGCTATGGAGTGAGACTAAGTCTCCAAAAAAAAAAAAAAAGAAAGAGAGAGAGAGAGAGTGTGTAAGCACTATCAGGTGCAAGGAAGGAGGTGTGGGGCAGCCCCGGAAGGATGTCCACCGGTTGGCTGTGTGACCTGGGGCAAGTACAGCAAACTCTCAGAATCTCATCCTGTCCACCTATAAAAAGGAACACTGTTATTATTACATATCGTCATATGTATTTTACCTTGAAGGACTACTGAGGAAATGAAATAAGATGCGTCTGGTGCTGTTCAATGGAGGTTAGAGCCCTTCCCCTTGTCAGGCTGTGGTGGGTTAGGACACCTGGAAACAGAGCCAGGAAAAGGATAGAGTCCCTAGCTGACTCAAAGGAGCTGCCCTTGGGGCAAGGCCTAAATGTTTGCAAAGAAGCTTTTGTTAAGTTAATGACAATCTAGTTCTTTCTCTTTTTTCTTTGGGAAGGAGAGCTGGAAGGCAAGGAGTAAACAACAGTGTAAGTCCTCAGGCCCCCTCTGCTGCTCCCCAGCTGGTGTGATGAATAGCAGCCAGGTGAGTGTCAGGACAGTGGATCTTCCCAGAGACTGGGAGCTACAGACCTGTTACACACATGATGTTACCTTTAGCCACAGCTTTCTTCCTGATCCAATAGTTGCTAGTGTTTTCTCAACAATTTCAGCTTCACTTTGATCCTTTTAGCCAAATGTGATGAAATATTTCCCTGTTCTCCTGCCCTCCCCTGTTGCTCCTTTCTTTCTTAGTGTTGCAAGTTGAGGAAACCCTGAGGAGATGGAGGCATAAGGACAAAATGGACGAAAGTGTTGAACCTGTTTGACCCCAGTTCCTGGCTCCACATTTCACAGGGCAAGGAGCTTCTCATCACCTAGACTGTAGGGAGCTCTGGGCCCTTGGTCTTCCTCCCCATCCATGTTTCTCACATGCTCAAGAACACTAATCTCATTCCTCTTATGGATCTGGACCCATCAGCCTCCACACCTCACCTCACCCTACCCTGCACTGTCAGTTTTCACCCCAGAGAAGCCCCAAGCCCTGATTTCCAGTCTGTTCAGGTCAACTGCCACCCACTTCACTCCCCAGGACAGCTTCTCCTGTGCCCACTCTGTACTGCCTCTACTTCACCTCCTGGGGACATTGCCCTGTCTTACCAGCTGTTTCCACAGCCCCCTCCTGCCAGCAGGAAGGTTGCAAACTCTTCAGCAGCAAGAAACTCCTTTAACCCATAATGGCTAGTATAGCTCCTGGCACACAGCAGGCACCCAATAAGTGTTTCTTGTATAAGTATTTTATTATTTATTTAATATGTACTTACTGAATACTTTCTACCTCCAAGAGTCCAACTTGTTTGAAGTTAGATGTAGCCATGTGATTTTCCTTGGACAATGAGACGAGAGAAGTGTGTTCTGTCTACTAGGAATCACTGGAAGCCAGTGGGTAATTTACTAAGTTCTCTTCATGCTGCTGGGGAGATTACAGGAGCAGATGTGGATGTGAAGGTCTGTCAGTCTGGCTCCCTGAGTAGCATGATGAGCAGAGCTTGCCTGGTAAGTTACTTTGAACACATAGCACAAGTGAAAACTAGATATCGGGGTATTTGATACTCCAGCGCAGCCTATCCTACTCTTACTGTACAAAAGGCACAGAAGGGAACATACTCAAAGAGATTTCAAAGAAACAGAGAGGCAGGAAAATTAGGGAAATGTTTTATCATGTAAGGCAAAGGAGCAGAAATTTCAAGATAAGGAAATACTTAATAGTGGTAGAGTTCAAAAAGCATCACTTAACATAAGTGACCACTGTCCTGGTATTAAATGGTTATTGGGGCCCTTTAAAGTACAGGGCTGGGGTTGGTGGCTCATCCTGTAATCTTGGGAGCTTAGGGAGGCTGAGCCCAGGAATTCAGGCTGTAGTGAGCTATGATCTTACATTTGCACTCCAGCCTGGGTGACAGAAGGAGATACATCGTTTCTTAAAAAAGAAAAATTAAAAAAGGAAAAGAAGAAAAGAAAAGAGCAGCTTCATACCTTGTGCCCAACCCCTACCTCCTTCAAATTTCACAATCTCATGGCTGGGCTTCCCTGTTTCTTGAGGCTCAGAGTATATGCACAGGTGGGGAGCCAGGCAGGGTGAAATGATGGCTCCCGAGGGTACCCTTTGACTTCTCACTGCTGGCCTTCTGGGACAGCAGCATCTGCTGTGTGCTACCTTCTCCTTAGGCCTGTGTGGGATGTAACACGAAGAGACCAGGAGGAAAGGGACGAGGCTGCAGCACTGAGCTGGGAGGCCTAACCCCACTGTGCTTGTTGTTCTGTAGATGACAAACTTTCTGAGTCAGAAGCCAATGTGGGGGTGTCACCAGCTTCAGGCCCACTTTAAAGCTCCATCCCTGGCTTTCTCTTCTTCCACACTGATGACTGATGTACCCATGACCCCTCCAGCTCCTTCTGTCTATGGTCCTGCTGCATTTAACAGTCAGCATAGGGCCCCACACTTAGAAAGTACTCAGTAATTCTTGAAAATGTGAAGTATGATGACAAGGTGGTCCCCACACTGGATGGTCTCTCTGCCTCAGTTTCCTTTGGGGCCTCTTTCTACACTTCATTCTTTTTGAGAAATCCCAGAGATCAACACATACCTGTGTCTGTCAGAGCTAGATGTGTCTGATGCTTTCTCTCTGTGACTCCAGGGCCTTTACCCATCTCCTTGTACCCTCAGCTCCCCAGAGGCACATATCCTGGACCTGTAATGTGGGTGCAGACACAGTAGTTTCTGATCTGCCAGGAGTTAGGTCCAGAGAATGTTCTCTCTGCCCTGGGCACTGCCCCAGCCTGCAGATTGGGTACAGGGCCAGGATAGTTGAGGATGACTGATTGGATATGGTTTGTAATACTTAGTGCTTAGAGGCTCTGAGGGTGGGATTTATGGGCTCTGGGCTTGGGAATTTAATAGTGATCTTGATTTTAAGACTTTTCAGAATTCTCATGACCCCTTTCTGTCTTTGAATGGCTGGATAATAATCATATTAATTTCCTGCTGCATGATTTTCTCATGTGTGGAGTGTGAAGCCAAAGGGAAAGCGAGACAGATAAAAGGTCCTCATTTATTGACTGTCTCCTCACCTCACAGATGAATTCCTGCACAAAACAGGGATAATGACGCTTTATCTAGACAAGGACCATGTCTCTCTTTAAGCTTCTTTAAGGTTGAGTAATGGAAAGAGCATGGGCATTGGAGACAGGTCCAAATTTTTCATATTTGTGACTCTGCTATGATGTCATAGCTGTGGGACCTCAGGATCTCATTAAGCCTTACTTCACACATTTTAAAAAGAAAATACAACTGTGTCCTATTCCCTGTCTTAAGAGGACTAAACAAAGCACTTAGCCGATACAAAACATTGTTGGTTGTTCTTGCCCGTGGCTTCTCTTTCCTGACTCCCTCACTTAGTAAGTCCATCCTTTCTGTAGACTCCAGCTGTATTTACTTCTGTGTCTGTATCTTTAGCCCCCACCTCTTCTGGAAATGGGGGAAGCTGGTCCCCAGATGAGGGTGGACTTGGGAGGGGAGCTGGGTGAGAGGAACACAGTAGGTCATGGGAACTGACCAGGGACAGGTTCACAGAGGGCACAAAAGGCCTGGAAGCTGCTTGTAAGAAGACGGGGTGGTAGTGGGGAGGGAGAATCCATCGGCCAGCTGTGTCAGGGAGCTGCTGAGTGCTCATCATGTGCACCAGGAGGTGAGCATCTACAGTCTACACAAAAAGGAAAGCTGAGACCAAACATGTCCTCTAGCTTGACTTAAAGATAACTTAAAACGAAACCCCAAACCCATAATTTTGGATTGCGAAACAAAGACTTGTGTTTGAAAAAGAGTGCTACATATATTGCTTTGTTCTTTGTGAGGAAGATGACCTGATTAGGCTCTCTGCCTGAAGGCCAGCAGGGGCCATGTTATTTTAAGTAAGTACGACTAAGCAATATGATGTCATTCTTAGGTAATTAGTGTTTGACTAGGAGCCACTATCCTTTTGGCTTCTATATAAGGATCCCAGGCTTTCTACCTGTGCAGACTTCCCAGGGCAGACTTATGTCAGTGCACTGGCTGCCATAAGCTGATAAAAGGGCATGTCACAGCTACCTTCAGCACCTTGATTTTTCTCATGACTGTCCAAATCCGATGCAAACCTCCCTGGCCTCAACCTCTTGCACTCCAATTGGTGTGGTTGTCAGCAGGATTCGTCACAGACTTGTATGGAGCCTTTTGCACCCTAGAAGGGTAGGATGGGGGGATGGCCTGCCCTAAGTATGTGGTACTCTGTGGGTCACCTATTGTCTGCCTGGCCCCCCACCTGGAACGGCCTGATGTGGATGGGACACCACTGTGGATGGAGAGGGCCCTCCACACCATGGGAGAGGCTTTTGAGGAGAAAAGTGCCCCTTGGGCTATGGGAGCCATGGGCTGGGTATTTCTTACAGCTTTGTGAGCAGAGACCGAGGCAATGCTCCAGGAGGCAGCATGTGTCTGGGAACTCCAGGATGAGCTGCAGGCGGAGTGACTGAAAGGCTCAGCAGGCAGTGTGACTCATGGGATCAGTTGAACTCTGATGGAGGTAATAGTAAACTCCTCAGAACAAAAGGAAGGTGAACCCTGCTTTGGGGCATGGCCAATGGTAATAGAAAATGTAAGAATGCAACAACCAACAGTCCCAGGAGGGCAGGCAGCTACACCCCCACGAGTAACTGAATACTCCACTTTTTGCCTGTTTATTTAAACGGAGTTTGTAGCGTTGGGGCAACAATTTAGGCAGAAAACTAACAAGTCTCTGTCTGCTTGGGTGTTGTGTTCCTGGGATCTAGGGGTGATGGCATTGCCCTGGATGTCCCAGAGTAGGAGAAATCAGCCTCCATCACAACACACCTGTCCTTGTGGCAGCACTTGCAGAATTGGTGCTGCTATGGCCAAGTTTCCCACTCCTTGCTGGACTGGGTCACGGGTATGGTTTGTACCATGTGGGGCTAATGTTGGGGATCTGCCAGGTCCTGTTAGTTGCTGACAGTTCTATTCAGACCTGCAACAGTTTCTCTGGGAACTGGGTATGCAAAATGTCATGAATGTCTGCGGGCCTGATGATGAATGGTTTGTGGCAGGGAAGAGGGACACAGTGGTGCGAAGTGCCCTGGCCTCCCTGTTTAGGTCCTTAGTAACAATCCTGGTGCTTTATGTAGGCAGACTACAAATGATGTTACCAGCACTATGGCTGATTTGGAGAAGGCTGAAACTATTAGGCAAAGGAAGGGTGTGAGGGCTGGGAAAAAAGAAGACAGAAGGTTGCAGGCAATGGCAAACTTCTAAGAGTTTATGTGTACAGAGATGTGGGCAGGCCTCCTTGGCAGCAGGAGTCTGATGCCCTGCTTTTAAAACTGTGGGAACAGCTAATACCAGAAAGCAGTGATTCTGATCTGTGAAACAACAGAGTAAGAGGAGAGAGGCAGGAGCAAAGAAGAGGCCGGCAAGTAAGCTATTTACCTACAAGATTTCCTGTTGGAAGAGAAAAAGGCAGACAGGGTCCCCAGTCAAGCCAAAATGGCAGAGAGAACACCAAACCAGGGCAAAAAGGCGGAAAGGTCCCCCAATCAGGAGGATGTGGCTGCTACTCAGGGTAAAAAGACAGAGTCAGTCCCAATCCAGGGCCAAAATACAGACACGGGCCAGATCCAGGAGGCACGAAAGCAAGAGGCTTCTGCAAAGATGTCGGGGTCAAAGGACAAAGGCGAGCCTGGGCCCCCAGGGGAGCCTTTTTTAACCTCCCCTACAAGGCACTGGTTTCCATGGTTGGGAACATGGTGTTCAACAAGGGAGAGGTTCAGCTGCTTATCAAAATCCTATCCAGGAAGGCTGGCATTATTTAAGATACCCGGCATAAGGTTGTTCAAAAGGGTGACCCTGTAGTAATTCTGTAATGCCAGCTGGAAGAGGAGGTAACGCTTCTGGTCACTGAGCAGGAAGACACAGCTATAGCCAAAAGCAAGCTCAGGGAGCTCAATAAGGAGATGGTAGTGCAAAAGGCCAAGGCAGCAGCTGGGGAGGCCAAGGTGAAGCAGCAGCTTGCGGTGAGGGAGCAGGAGATCACAGTTGTGCAGGCGCGTATGCAGGCCGGCTACTGGGAGCACGTGAAGGAGGTGCCCCAGCTGGAGAACGGCCCAACACTCAGCTGGCCTGTCTGCAGTGGGAAAACTCCATCCTGAAGAATACCTTGAGTCAAGCCATGAGCCAGGCGGAGGACAAGTAGAACACAGGGCTGGCCAAGCACTTGCAGGAACACAGCAAGGAGCTGGTGGAGAAGTCAGAGGCTGCATGGCAGGAAGAGCAACAGCAGAAGGCTCTGGAAGCCAAGGCAGCCCCCTCAGAGGAGCAGGTCCTGCTTCTCCAGGTGACTCACAGGAGAGTGAGGAGGCCATGGATGAAGTCAGCTGGGAGCTCTGGTGCACACAGACCAGCCGTGCCAGCCTCTGGGCAGAGGAGAAGGCCCAAGAGCAGCAGCAGCAGATGACCGAGCTGCACAGCCAGTGCCAGTCCTCTGAAACGGAGGTGAGCAGTAAATGTGAGAAGCTGAGTGGACTCCATGGGCAGCTCGAGGCCAGGGTGGAGAACTCCCAGCTCACGGAGGGAATCTGAGCGAGGCCCTGCTGGAGGCAGGCCAGGCCCAGGACACCAAGGTCAGCCACGCAGAAGCCGACCAGCAACAGACCCACCTCAAAGAGCTAGAGTTTCAGGTGTCAGGTCTGGAGAAAGAGGCTGCCAAGCTCAGAGAGGCTGTGGAGCAGAAGTGAAGAGCCATGAGCTCCAGGAGAAGGGGAAGGCTGTGGAATGTTGGCTGCAGCTGAGCGGGCCTGCGAGGAGAAACTGTGCTCCCTGACTGAGGCCCAGGAGGACCTGGAGAAGCAGCTCCACCTGAGTGAGGCGCAGACCCGGAGGCACTGCTGGCTCTGCTCCCAGAGCTCTCTGTGGCCCTCCTCGGAATGGAGAGTATTACTACCACAGCCCCTGTGACTGTCTGTACCACATACCCTATTATAGGTTGGGTATACACTGAACCACCAAGCTGCACAGGGGCACTGACGCTGACCCTGGTGAAGCAGGGGCGTATTTACAGCAGCATAGTGCCCTCAGTCTCAGCACATTATGAGCCAAGTTACAGGAAGTATTGGGTCCCCTGACCTACACAGATGCCAGGGCACAACTAGCCCCTTTAAGAAGGGGCATACCCCAGTTCCTGAGGTTGCTTGGTATACTGATGGCTCAAGTCAGGCAGCCTGTGGGGTGGACGGCTGTAGCTTTCCACCCACCCACAGAAACTATTTGGTATGGCACAGGAACTGGGCAAAGCAGCTGATGGGCTGAGTGGTGAGCAGTATGGTTAGTGGTCACTAATGAGCGATTGCTGCTAGTGACAGAGAGCTGGGCTGTCTTCAGGGTGCTGACCCTATGGATAGCCATGTGGTACCTAAGCCACTAGTTGGTTATGCATAGGCTGTTGTGAGACCAGGCCATGTGGCAAGAGTTATGGGAAATGGGACACCAGAAACAGGTGACAGTGTATCATGTCACTGGGCATGCTGTTAGCCCATCTAGGTAATATTGAAACAGACACCCTAGCCAAAGTCCAATGGCTAGAGGCTGCACCTTTGGGAGATGTCTCTCAGAGGCTACATCGCCATCTCCTACATGCTGGACAGAAAATTATGTGGGCCATTAATCTTGTTTTCTGTCACTTGTGCTATTGTTGTTTGCTGTCATAGTGAATATTGTTGTGGTATATGGATGCAAAGCTCTACACTCCTTACACAGGAACCTTTGTGGAAGACTTTCTCACATAGATTGTGAAGTGAGAAACCCTAAAGCAGTGGAGTGTAGGGAAGATGAGTTGATTAGACTATCTCGCCTGAGAGAGCAGGTGCCATGTTATCTTAAGTAATCATGATTAAGCAATATGATGTCATTCTTATGTAATTAGTGCATGTCTTGGAGCCATTGTTGTTCTGGCCACTATATAAGGCTCTCAGGCTTTCTGCCTGTGTGGACTTCCCAGGGTGGACTTCTGATGCTAGCTTGCTGGCTGCTACAATCTGAAAAAGGGTATGTCACAGTTCACCTTCAGCTCCTTGGTTTTTCTTTCCAACCAGCGCAAACCTCCTTGGTTTAAACCTCTTGCACTAACAAAGGGGATGGAGGTCTGAGTAGATAGATGAGTGCAGACTCAGAGGATAAGTGTCTTCTATTTTATTCATTCAAAATACAAAGCCATGTTTGGTCCATGCTCTTAATAAATTACACTTTGAGTTAGTGAGATGTAAATATGGGTCATATAACCCAGATACACAATCTGCTCACCATTGAATAACTAAGCATAATGGCCCCAGACCAAATGGTTGAAAGTACCAGACATGATTGTGGGGCAGCCCACTGAGATGCAGTGAATTCAGAAAAGGCCCACATCCTCCTGTTGGCTACCTTACACAGTAATTATGATATCCCCATTTTTATGTTTTTCTTCTTGATTATGTGTAAACAACAGTGAACTTCTTCATAACTCCTACTGTTTACCAAAATCCTCAAAAAAAGAAAAATGGCAGAGATGACCTTGTGCGAAAGAAAACAGACAATAATGTTTAGATTTTATTGTTTATGGAGCTAAGGAGAGGGAACTTGGTTGGAAGCCTCATGAGATACACTGTGCATTGACTGGAAGAGCAGAACAGACGGAACTGGCTTTAGAGCAATTACTCTGGTAGCAGAGTAATTGGTAGCAACTTCCTCTGGGAAGCTGGTGGTCTGTCCCAGAGCCAGCCTCTGGGACTAAAGAAACATAGAAAAATGCTTGTTCCAAGGCACATGTAGTTTCTTACATTAGGTTAGGGACCCTGTGGAGGTAAAAGAAAATATTATCCAGGTTGCTGACTTGTCTTCCTCTAAATCACAGGAGAGAAAAATTATGGTGAGAGAGTGAGTCTCGGCCTGATTAAGAACAGAATTTATCTTAGCTTCCTTCACCAGTGGAGCAGAGAGATGCTCCTTCCCCACACTCACCCCAGGGCTGAGGTTGAAAGAGACAGTCAGGCCTGAGACTCCCTTCCCAGGAGGTACCTCAGCATTTCAATGCCCAGAAAGGACTTACATCCTTCTGCCATCCACCCTCTCAAGAGAACTGAAGTAGGAATATTACCTGTTTAGAGAGATCCTCGCTGAACTGAAATAAAAGGAGGAAAAGGGAATTATTAAACCATTAAAACCACCTGAGACAATTAGAGAACCTTTCCCATCTCATCTTCCATCTTCCACGGAGACCCCGAGAAGCCAGTATAACTGGGAGTTTACGCATCTGGTCACGTTAAGATTCCAGCTTGGGATTCCTCTCTCCCAGTAGGCCAGTGATTTTCAATCCCTGTGCCACAGCACACTGATGTGCCCTGACAGGATCTTAGATGTGCCTCAAAAAATTCTAAATATCACTAATCAAATTATTTTTGAAAGAAGCTCAAAGCATAATAAGTGTATTTCTGATTTTTACTCTTCTTTTGATCAACATAATTTAACTGTGCCATGGAAATTTAACTATAGGTTTAAGTGTGTCCTGAGATTAAAAAAAAGGTTGAAAAACCCTGCTATTGCCCATCTCTGCTCCACAAGTATCTGATTTTAGTGGCTTCCAGAACTCTCCAACATTGGTTTTCTGTCTTAGCCCCTTAGCATAGGAGATGGGTAAGTCAGGTGAAGGCAGGTCTCGGGCGCCTCACAGGCTTTCTTACCTTTCTTGCTCCTCCTGTGCATGAAGAGGCCCACTCCGAAGGTGACGAGCCCCAGCACAAAGGCCCCAGCTCCTGCCAGCGTCTTGCTCCGGGCAGAATCAGATTGTGCCTCTGGGAAGAAGAGACCCTGGTCATTCTCAACTCCACCTGCTGCACCCCTGCTCAGGTCCTGTCTGAGGACCAGGAGCCCAATGTGGAATATCAGTCCAAGGGCAGTGAGAGAATACACCTTGGATAAGGAGGAAATTATTTATTTATTTATTGACAGAGTCACACTCAGTTGCCCATGCTAGGGTGCCGTGGTATCAGCCTAGCTCACAGCAACCTCAAACTCCTGGGCTCAAGTGATTCCCCTTCCCCCCAAACCCCCCACCTCAGTCTCCTGAGTAGCTGGGACTACAGGTGCTTATCACAATGCCCAGCAAGTTTTAGTAGAGACAGAGTCTTTCTCTTATTCAGGCTGGTCTTGAACTCCTGAGCTCAAGTGATCTACCCCCCTTTGCCTCCCAGAGTGCTAGGATTATAGGCATGAACCACTACCACCTGACCGAGGAGGAAAGTTAGAGAGACCCATCCCCTCAATTCTGAAACTTAGGGTGTGACCTCAGCAAGCGGGCAGATTCTGATTCTTCCAGTTGCCTCTGTGAATAGGGCCAGATGCAGTGGCTCACGCCTATAATTCCAGCACTTGGGAGGCTGAGGTGGTAGATTTCCTGAGCTCATGGGTTCAAGACCAGCCTGAGCCAGAGCAAGACCCTGTCTCTAAAAATAGCCAGGCATTGTGGCAGGTGCCTGTGGTCCCAGCTACTTGGGAGGCTGAGGCAAAAGAATTGCTTAAGCCCAAGAGTTTGAGGTTATTGTGAGCTGTGACCACCACGGCACTCTACTGAGGGTGACATAATGAGGCTCTGTCTAAAAATAAAAAAAAAAAAAAACAAAAAAAACAACAAACCACCCAAACTGTGAATAGGCTAAAAGGCTGAAGGAAGGGAACAATTCCCATGATGAGAGAAATTCAGGAAGTTGTCTGATTTTCTAGATTCTCTGACAAGGAGGGAGAACTATGAATCCTCAAGACCCCCTAGACCCAGGACAGCCATGTTTCCATTGTGACAAGCCTAAAACTACACCGAGGGGGCTTAGGGTGTAGCAGAAGGGTGGGGTGGTATGGCCACAGGGTATAGGCACACAGCCAAGGTGAGTGGATTCCAGGGTCACAGAATCCCTGCTTTTCAGAGGTGGGGTCTAGATGGGTCATCAGAGAGCAACTCACTCCACTCCATAGTGATAGGACTGTCCAGGCTGGGGTGCTCCACTTGGCAAGTGTAGACATCTCCCTGCTGGGGGGTCATTTCCAGCATCACCAGGATCTGGAAGGTCCAGTCTCCATTACGAATCGGATTGGTGGACACAACCCCAGCTGTTTCCTCCTGTCCATTGAGGAACCATCGGACTTGGATGTTGCCTGGATAGAAATCTGTCACGTGGCAGACAAGCAGGTTGTGGTGCTGTAGGGGCCCCTTCTTGGAGGGGGAGACGTTCACTTTAGGCTGGACTAGCAGGGGGGAAGGAGAAAACCAGAATAGCATTTGAGATTGTTACTATTTCTTACAAATGTTAATTATAAAATCCATTGGTAGAAGCTTAAAATATGAATGATATGATTAGGCTAAAAAATAGGATGGTATGGAATGATTGAAATAGACCTTCAAATAGAATATACATGAATTTGAATAAAATAAGTATTGAATAGAACTGGAAAGAGAAAGGCAGCACCTTGTCTCACATTTAGGAGAAATTTTTAACTACAAGCAACTGATTAATAGTCTTGGAACAAAGAATAGTTAATTAGCCATGAACCTAAACTTTTCCAAGTTTTGTCTTCATACAAAGGATGCAAAATTTGATTAAATAATTTCTTGAAATTAAGATATACAGGCAGAAGCATTCAATAAAGTTATCCAATAACTTTATTTTATAAAAATATAAGGAAATACTAGAAATATGAAGCAAGCTTGATACAGGTTATTTGTATTCTGCAAATAACCTACCTATATACTCGAGTATAAGCCGAGTTTTTTTCGGCACAAAATTTTGGGTCACTAAGTTTTCCTCGTTTTTAGGGTAAAATTAAGGGGGTCGGCTTATACTCGAGTATATAGGTATGTATTTTCTGGTCTCTTCTACAAAAACTCAAAATCTTCATATTGACAACAGTCTGTGCAAACTGTGTTTTGATCCCCTACGTGCTTGATTAGTGCCAATCTCATCCTTTCCCAAGTTCCTTTTCAAGGAAATATCTTTTAGGTCCCTGAGGGACTTCATCAGTCAATTTCCATACTGCCACCAGCAGTTTTTCTTCTGGACTTCTGCCAGTACCCTTTTCCTCTACACCAGTGTTTTCCAACCTTCTTTATCTCATGGCACAATTGAACCTATACTTAAACGTTCCCAGCACACTTAAATTATGTTGATCAAAAGAAAGAGCGAAAAAACGAATTACTGTGGTTTGAGCTTCTTTTGAAAATAATTTAATTAATGATCTTTAAAAATTTTCATGGCACACCAGTGAGCCGCGTCATACCAGTTGAAGATCACTGCTCTACACCAAGGCAGAAAAGATCCAACTGCCCTAGTGAATAGCTCGTTCAGAGAAGTTTCCCAAAGCAGAGCTTCTAGGTTGTTAACCACTGAGTTCTGTCCTTTCTACTTTCTTCTTTCCAGAGAACACAAATTCCCCAAGGTGGGGCTGGGCCAGGTAAAAATACAATCTTGGGCTAACCCACCACCTTTCTTCCCTATAATAGTTTTGCCTTATGTCCAGACTTAACCACATTGGCAGCCCTTTCCACTCCGTGTGATTTTATTTTAGAGGTGCCTTGTGTTTTCACACTACTACAGTGATTTTTTTTTTTTTGAGATGTAGTCTCACTTTGTCACCCTCAGCAGAGTGCCATGGTGTCATAGCTCACAGCAATCTCAAATTCTTGGGCTCCAGTGATTCTCTTGCCTCAGCCTCCCAAGTACCTGGGACTACAGGCACCCTGGACTACAGGCATCCACTACAATACCCACTATTTTTAGAGATGAGGTCTCTCTCTAGCTCAGGTTGGTCTTGGAACTTGTAAGCTCAGGCAGTCTACCCACCTCGGCCTCCCAGAGTGCTAGGATTATAGGCTTGAGCCACTGCGCCTGGCCCACTACAGTGATTTTCAACACACACCGGTGTTCTATGAGAGGTTCTTAAGTGTGCTGCGAAAAATTATAAAGATCATTAACTTTTGAAAGAACTTCAAAACACAGTGTTTTCTTACTCTTTTTTTGTTTTGATCAACTTACTTTAACTGTGCTGTGAAAGTTTTAAGTACAGGTTCAGGTGTGCTGTGAGATAAAAAAGATTGAAAAACACTGCTCTACTTGAATCACCTCTATAAACTCAAAGTCCTTCAGACTATTCAACCCCTGTCTGAATCTCAATTGTGAATTATACTTAATTTCTTCGTCATAGGCAACCCTAGGAATCAGGGCATATACTTGATGTTTATTTTAAGGTCCCAGAATATTCCATGAGAAGTACTTTGCTTAATATTCTGACAAAGCTGGGCAGCCAGGAATAAGAGACCTCCAGGGGCTGCTGGAGCTAAGGTTGGATACCAAATGGTCTCCTTTCTGATCCAGTTTAAATACTTCTCACAAAGGCAAGAACTTCTGTTTGTTTCTGTTTATTAGTTGCCCAGTCCAATTCCCACAAAACATTTGTTGAATTAGTTCTAGATTTAGGTGGGTATCCACATCAGAATTGCCGCACTCCTGTCCTCTCCCCTTTACTCTTGTCCTTGGCCCTGTGTTTTTCCCTGTTCTAGTTCATGACCTCATTACTATTTCCCTGGAGAACAGAAACAGTTTCTTACTTGGTCTCAGCACTTCAACTCTGCCTCTCCCCAACCCACTTTACACTCTTCTGAAAACACACCTCCTATCTTGTAATTTTCATCAAGAAAAAAAACTTCAGTGGACTGATCACACTTATCTGGCTACATGGGTATCACTAGCAAACTAATTAAAAATGCAGATTTCCAGATCTCACCATTCACAGAATATGAGTCTGTGGGCAATGAAAATCTCCAGGAGACCCTTATGAACAGTTCAGTTTGGGACATGCTGGCCTAGCAGATAACCCCCAATTCCTTAGGCTGGTATCCAGGGCTCTCTGCAATCTAGCAGCTGATTAGCCTTAGAACAAATGATGCCACATGGCTGATGTGGTCCTACAAAGTCTTATTTACAATTTTTACCGGTATTACTACATTTTTCTTTTTTGAGACAGCGTTTTTCTCTGTGGTTAAGGCTCAAGTGCAGTAGTATAATCACTGCTCACTACAGCCTCAGACTCCTGGGCTTTAAGCAATCCTCTTGCCTCAGCCTCCTGAGTGGCTGGGACTATAGTCATGTGCCATGATGTGCAGCTAATTCTTAAACATGTTTTGTAGAGATGGGGTCTTGCTATGTTCCTCCAGGCTGGTCTTGAACTCCTGTTCTTAAGCCTCACAAAGCCTGGGATTACAGTTCTCTGGGGGAGCAGGGTGGTGGTTAGCAGGTGCTAGGGCCCCATCTCTCCCTCTCTCTCTCTTTCTCTCCCCCTCTGTCAATGGTCTCTAATCTCCCCAAATCCTCCCACTCAGGATAAGATTTTTGGGATTTTACACTGTTTTTCCTAATACTGAGTTATGCCATCTTAGGTGGATCACAAAACCTTCCAGGCCTCTGTTTTTTGCTCCACAAAATGAAAGGATTTACTGAGTCTCAACTGACCCACTGCTCAGGGGTGATTCAGTGTCATTAGAGAGGGGTGGGCATACTGAGGAGAAAGTGGCCACTTCTGCTGGCAACTGGAGAAGAAGAGGGGTGGTGTCTCTTGTGGGTGGCAGTGGGTGGCAGGAGAAGCAGAATCTCACAGACGGGAAGCCCCCTTAGGCACTTTGTTTTGACCACATCTCACCACCCTCACCCCATGGTGCTATTCCCTTAGGCAGGTGTCCTCAAACTTTTTAAACAGGGGGCCAATTCACTGTCCCTCAGACCGTTGGAGGGCCGGACTATAGTTAAAAAAAACAAACTATGAACAAATTCCTATGCACTCTGCACATATCTTATTTTGAAGTAAAAAACAAAACGGTAACAAATACAATTCACACGGCTTCATGTGGCCCGCGGGCCGCAGGTTGAGGACGCCTGCCCTTAGGGATCCTCAGGGCAGTGCACCAGGCTCCCCCACCACACAATTTGGGGAAGCCAATGCTCTTCTCTCCCATCCTTGAAACATCCTCCTGACTGCACACACCTCGCCTCTCTTTCTCCCCTTTTACACTCAGACTTCCTCCTGTTTTACACCCAGACTTCCAGTTCAGCTCAGACACTACTCTGGATCAGCAATGGTGAATCCAGGACAAATAAAATTCCATCCCAGTCCAGGGGACCCTTCGCAGTTCCCTGCTTCAACCAGCTTGCTTTCCGCAGGTTTCCCTGGTTTCCAAACCCTGTTCTGACTTCTGTGTGCTTGGCCTCCCTAAGTCATTGGCACCACAGTCCACTGTGCTGCTGAGGTCACCTTCCCTGCCCCCAGACTTCTCCCATGGGCCTGTATTTCCTGGTCTCCTTCACAGGTTTTCTCTCTCAGCCAACATCACTGGCGTCCAGCCCCAGGATCCAGTCCTTTGCCCTGTTCCCCGGAAAGCCTCTCCCCAGAGCGTGTCAAGGGGCCCAGGTCTCCTCCATGGTAGTTCACCCTTCACTGTACCGTCCATCAGGCTGTGCCAGGTCCCCACAGGCACAGCAAACCTGCTGTCCCTCCTTCCCCCACCAAGTCTCTTACCTGTAGGGCCATGACAGCCCTGCACACGACCCTGCCCCTGGATTCCCCTCAGCCCACAACACAAGACAGCCTGAGGGTCTGTCTGCCTTGTCTCCCTCATCCCGAGCTCCACCCAGCTCAGGCTTCACTCCCCGGACAAGTCTCCAGCCTGGCTCCTTGTCCCTACGAAACCCCAGCCCCCAAGGTCCCTTCCTGCCCCTCACAAGGGCTCCTTAGGCCACAGAGTTACCCCTGCTGCCCTGCTGTCTGCACCTTGAGTCCCGCTGCTGCCCCAGAGCCCCAGCCCAGGCGCTCACCTTGGCGCTTCAGGGTGACAGCCTCGTCCAGCTCGTAGTTGTGTCTGCACAACGTGTCCACCGCTGCCCGCTGCTGCTCCAGACCGTCCTTCTGACTATTCCAGTACTCGGCGTCCGGCCGCCCCAGCTGCGTCACCGCCTGGAACTCCCCCACTTCGCTGTCGAAGCGCAAGTACTCCTGCCGGTTGTAGACGTATCTCTCCACGAAGCGCTGTGTCCCCTTAAGCGCGTAGCAGTCCTGCCGCCCCTGGAACACGTAGTTCTCTGGGGGAGCAGGGTGGCCGTCAGCAGGCGCCATGGCCCCAACTCTCTCTCTCAATGGTCTCTATTCTCCCCCAAATCCTCCCACTCAGGACGAGATTTGGGGGGTTTTACTGTACTGTTTTTCCTAATACTGAGTTTTGCCATCTTAGGTGAATCATAGAACCTTCTAGGCCTCTGTTCTCTGCTCCATAAAATGAAAGAATTTACCGAGTCCCAGTTAACTGACTGCTCAGGGGAGATTCAGTGTCATTAGAGAGGGGTGGGCACACTGAGGAGAAAGTGGTCACTTCTGCTGGCACCTGGGGACGAGGGGAGACACTTCTAGAGGGTGGCAGGAGGGGCAGAATCTCACCAGAGGGGACGGCCCCCCAGGCAGAGCACAGCAGGGTGGGAGGAGCTGGGGACTTAGAGGGCAGCTGCTGTTCTCTCTGTCAGGCCCCCTGCCTGAAGTTCCCATCCTGGTGACAATTGGGCTTAACTGTCACCTCCACCAGCAAGTCTTCCCTTATTTTTTCCCCTTCTCTTTTCCACAGCTCGGTGCTCTTTTCCCTGCCAATATCTTGAATAGACCTCAACTTGCTGTTTTGCACACTGGAGAGGTAGAAATAAATTTCTTGAAACTTTCTTAAAGGTTAGTGTAAGAAAGGCTTTCTAGCCTGAGAGTTAATGTGTCTTTTCACTTTTCAAATGTGACTGTACAAAGAATTGATCTCGAAAGGTGTGTAAAGTATCTCACTCAACAAAAATCACAACCAGAGTCCAGTGAGGGTGGACTCCTTCATGTTTAGTGAACTGATAATGAACTTTTATACAGAGGAATGTGGCAGTGCCTACCACCAGCTGCTCTGCCCAGGGATCCCACCAACAATGCCTGGCAGGTGCACATCTACACAGGAGTAGCAGTGAGGCAGCACATTTCTGTTTGCTTAGGCCTGCCCTGGATCTGGTTACACCGGGGAAAGCAAAGTGGTGTGATTGCTTTGCGTATCCATTTCATCCTCCACATTAACATCTCAAGGCAAGATGTTGCTGTCTTCTTCTTTTCATGTCCAGTATCTAACATAGCTCTCAGAAAAATTTCCATATTAGTGAACAAATGAACCAATAAATAAAATGAATGCTCTGCTTGGAACATAAGAGGGAACTCCAAAAAGTTTATGAGGTCTGTTTTTTCTTTTGTTTTGTTTTTGAAACAGAGTCTCACTCTATAACCCTGGGTAGAGTGCCGTGGTGTCATAGCTCATGCAACCTCAAACTCTTGGGCTCAGGCAATACCCTTGCCTCAGCCTCCTGAGTAGCTGGAACCATAGATGCCTGCCACAATGCCCGACTAGCTTTTCTGTTTTTTAGTAGAGGCAGGATCCCCCTCTTGCTCAGGCTGGTCTCCAATACCTTAGCTCAGGCCATCCACCTGCCTCAGCCTCTCAGAGTGACAGGATTACAGGCATGAGCTGCCATGCCCAGCCCCTATGAGGCATATTTTTAAAATAGCAGTCTTGAGTTATTAAACAGAATATCTGAAGTTTAAATCTAGATACAGTGTAGATACACTGAATATTTAAGTCTAGATAACACTAAGACCACATTTAATGTTTAAGTGTGTTGGGGCGACACATGAGTTTATTTAAATAGGATGCTCACCTGTTCTTCACCCTGTCAGGGAGACACTAAGTGAAAGTGGGAAAGGTGAAAGTCTAAGATGAGAAGCCCCCAACCCTAGATGAAGATGTACTGCTTGCTCTAGCTTCAAATACTGGGGAGCGTTCCTGGGGATTTCTAGGAGCAAGGAGGGGGCCTTTGCAGGGTTCCTGCTACTTCTGTCACCATGGTCTGAAAAACATGGGTTCATCTGGGGAGTTCTGTCCTACCTCACTCCTTACCAGAAGCTGCACAAGTAGCAGAGGACAGTGGAGAAGGGATGTGTCTAGCCTCAGGGGCACCATAGTCATCCTGTGGTTTACAGTGTCATTGCTAAGGCAAGATCCAAGGTCTTTGACCCTGACCTGCCTTTTCTCCGGTGCCTTGGGCCCCTGGCTCTGACCCTCCCTGCTCATCACTCCAGCCCCTTCAGTCCACGTTCCTTTTCTTCTGCCCTTCCTATTCAACTTCCTCACTCAGATTGTGTGTCCTGTGATCTTTAGACCACAGTTCTTGTTCCTCCTCCTCCTTTATCAGTAAGAGAACATCTGTCAGTCAAGAATAATATTATTTTTGGCAATATTTAACTTCTTTAATGGAAACATCTGCAAAGCAGACATAAGTGATAAGTGTTTTTATTGTATAATTTGAAACCTCCATTTGTTTGTGTTTGAGAAACTATCCCTTTTGCAGAACTCTTTTTTTTTTTTTTTGGCTGTTTTATTTTTTTATTTTTATTTATTTTTATTTTTTTTTTTATTATAGATAAAAATATGCACCATAGATGTGGCCCAACCCCTCACCCTCCCTCCACCCAAACCTCCCCCCTCCCTTCCCCTTCCTTGGTCCTTTCCTCATAGTCTTGTGGTATAGTTGGGTTAT
>CAUYPK010158860.1:0-15951 GCA_963574355.1 Loris lydekkerianus | reverse complement strand
AGGCGCGCGGCCTTCAGACATATGAAAAAATGCTCATCATCTTTAATCATCAGAGAAATGCAAATCAAAACTACTTTGAGATATCATCTAACTCCAGTGAGACTAGCCTATATCACAAAATCCCAAGACCAGAGATGTTGGCCTTCCTGTTCTAAAATAGAATAGAGGCCAGGTGCTGTGGCTCACGTCTATAATGCTAGCACTCTGGGAGGCCAAGGCGGGTAATTGCCTGAGCACAGGAATTCGAGATCAGCCTGAGCCAGAGAGAGACCCTGTCTCTAAAAATAGCCCAGCATTGTAGTGGGTGCCTGTAGTCCCAGCTACTGGGGAGGCTGAGGCAAGACAATCGCTTGAACCCAAGAGTTTCAGGTTGTTGTGAGCTATGATACCACAGCACTCTACCAAGGGTGACAACATGAGACTGTCTCAAAAAAAAAAAATAGAATAAAGGAAACAAAAGAGTGAAAAGGACACCTACAAAATGAAAGAAAATATCTCAAAACATACAGGGTATCCATAAAGTTTGTGTGCTAACTTACACACTAATTTAAATCGCACACGAACTTTATGGCCACCCTGTATATCTAATATCCAGACTACATATCTAAGGAACTCCATTGACTCAATAGCAAAAAACAAATAATACAGACATACAAATGGCTGACAGGTATATGAAAAGATGCTCAGCACCACTAGTCATTAGGGAAATGCAAATTGAAACCACAATGAGATGTTGCCCCATACCTCTTAACGATGACCACTTTCAGAAAAACAAAAGACATGTTGAGGAGGATGCGGAGAAAGGCAACCCTGGTGCACTGCTGGTGAGAATTTAAATGGCGCAGTCACCATGGAAAACAGTATGAAGATTCCTTGAAAAAATTAAAATTATCATGTAATCCAACAATTCCATTTGGGGGTATTTATCCAAAAGAAATGACATCAGGATCCCAAAGAGATTATCTGCATTCCCATGTTCACTGCAGCATTATTCACAATACCCAAGATGTAGAAACAACCTAAACGTGGATGAAGAAAATGTGGTGTATATATACATAACAGAAAGTTATCCAGCTTCAAAACACAAGGAAATTCTGTCATTTGGGCAGAACACTGGTGAACCTGCAGCACATTACGGTACATGAAATAAGCCAGACACAAAAAGACAAATAATGTATGATTCTCCTTATCCCGTGTATGAGGAGGATAAATGTATGTAAACTCATAGAAGCAGAATGTAGAACAGTGGTTACCAGGGGCTGGGGTTGCCAGGAGTTGTCCAAGAGATACAGAGTTTAAGTTACACAAGATGAGTATGTTCCAGAGAACTCCTGCGTAATTTAGTGCCTACAGTTAACAATACTACACTGCACACTTAAGTTTTCTTAAGGGGGTGGAGTTCATGCTGGGTATTCTGACACATGAAAAATAATTAAATTAATAGTGTGACTACTAAGCGATAGCAGTTTTTGGAGGGTGATGGTGAGTTTTTGTAGCTAAAACATGATAAACATGTTTTAAATTTCACAGAAGAATACACTCATGACCAGCACGTTGGCTCTCCCGAGTAATCCCAGCACTTTGGGAGGCCAAGGCAGGAGGCTCGTTTGAGGCTAGGAGTTCAAGACCAATCTGGGCAATATAAAAAGACCCTGGTCTCTACAAAAATTCCTTCAAAATTAGCTAGGCATGGTGGCATGTGCCTGTAGCCGTGATTGCTTGGGAGGCTGAGATGGGAGGATCTCTTGAGTCCAGGAGTTAGAGGCTGCAGTGAGCTATGACTGTGCCACTGCACTCCAACCCAGGTGACCTTGTCTCTAAAAGTTAAAAAAAAAAAAACAACTAAAGAGTACACATACAAAAGAGAATTTTACCAGATGCTAATTCTAAAAATAAAATAAAGAAAATAAATTACTTATATCTATCTTGTGAGGCCGTTATGATTTTAAGTCCACACCATTTTAAGTCCATGATTTTATGACACATTTAGACCAACACAGTACAAGCTTAAGAACTGGTTACTCATTACTGATAAGATTAGCATTACTTCCTTCCCTCCTCCAGAGAGACTGAAGACCAAAACCAGAATTCAAGAAAGAAAAGCTGGCGGCACCTGTAGCTCAGTCGGCAGGGCGCTGGGCCACATACACCTAGGGTGGCAGGTTCAAACCCAGCCTGGGCCTGCTAAGCAACAATGACAACTGCAACCAAAACATAGCCGGGCATTGTGGCGGGTGGCTGAGGCAACAGAATCACTTAATTCCAAGTGTCTGAGGTTGCTGTGAGCTGTGATGCCACAGCACTCTACCTAGGGCAACAGCTTGAGCCTCTATCTCAAAAGAAAAAAAAAAAAAAAAGAAAGAAAGAAAAGAAAGAAAGGAAGAAAAACTAATGTTACAGAGGGCCACCAGTACCCAATGTTTCAGGGACCTGTAACTCTATTCAAGTTTAATTACAGCCAGGCTTCTCATCTTGAAGAGGTCTCCACCTTTTGGATAAACAGAACAGTTAGTCCATTTCAAACGGATCTTGCTTCCTGTTCAGCTGCGCAGCACAGCAGGTTCCAGGAGGAAGATCGGCGTTCAAGAACACCAGGATTACATGGTCAGATGGGCTGGGTCCCCAGGGCCTCCACAATGCACCAGCTATGCAACTGAGCACTTCTGAGGGTGATTTCCCTGGATGTAAAACTGTTAAAAAATTGCTCACTCAGAGGATAAGAAGATATTTGTAAAGGACCCTGTATGTCCCGTGATTCTCAGCAGTATAGGAAACCCTATAGAGGCAAAGTTCACTCTGCCTCTCCCATGGGTCAAGATTTCTATAAATGAATACATAGCAGTGTCAGAGATTTTTTTTTTTTTTCCTGTCTTGTACTTTTCCTGCATACATTACCAATATAATTAAGTTAATAGACTTAAAAGTCAAGTTAACAACAGGCAATTAGGCTAATTACTACTTCCTTAAGGGATCAATTAGGGCTGTGTTTCCCAAACTGTGTTATGAGAAATAGTATTAGGGGGCACTCCATAAACCACAGAGTGTTTTAGACTATATAGTTGGCAAAAGTGAGGCCAAACCAAGTGCAGTTCCTTCTGTGCAGTACTTCTCAGAGCTTTTAAGTAAGACTGGAGGATGTGGAGTCAAGTCAATTGTACAGAGCGGGGCTTTGCAAATTTTTTTTCTTTTTTTTTGAGACAGAGTCCCACTATGTTGCCCTGTGTAGAGTGCTATGGCATCACAGCTTACAGCAACCTCAAGGTCTTGGACTTAAACAATTATCTTGCCTCAGCCTCCCAAGTAGCTGGGACTACAGGCACCCGCCACAACACCCGGCTATTTTTTGGTTGCAGTTGCTATTGTTGCTTAGCAGGCTGGGCTGGATTCAAACTCCCCAGCTCTGGTGTATGTGTCTGGCCCCCTAGCCGCCGAGCTACAGGCACCAAGCTGGCTTTTAGAATTTTTAACATAGAAAAATTTAAAGTAGAAAGTTAAGACCCCTTTACTGGTGAGGTAACAGGCTTGCTGAAACTCACTCAGGAGTGACAGGTGGGACCAGACCTTTGCTTCCCAGACTTCCCCGGCAGGGTTCTAGTTCATCCTCCCATCTCTATCCTGCCACCCCCACCCCTTCCCTGGCAATCTCAGCCCTGTTAGCTATTGGTTCTCCCAATTTAGAGCAATCCTTCTCAACCTTCGTCGTGCCTTATAATCATGTGAGAGACTTAAAAAAAAATTTTATATCTGAAACCCACCCTCAACTCCTGATTATTGACTCTGGGCTGCAGACTGAGTTGGGGGAACTTTTAAAACTCAAGTGATTCCAGGGTATAGCCAGGGTTGAGGCTCACTGACGTAGAGGTGCTAGATAAACTTCACCCCAAATGCTCTCCTTTATACCCTGCCTGCCTCTCCCATGTCTGGTGAAAACCGACTAGGACAGCAACTCTAAAATAAAACAGGAAAGGATTACCAGATGGGGAATGGAACTTAATGTGAGGCCACAGCTGGCTGAAGTCCTGTCTTAAGCTACCATGGTATCACAGTCAGGAATCTCAGCTGCCTTGGGAGGAGTGATTTTCCCTCTCATTCCATGTCCAGAAGAGCAGGGAAACACGCTGTAAAATTAAAAGGCCCCAGTGGTCAGTGTGGTAAAACCTGGACCCTCGAGGGTGAGACGTCATGAGCTAGTGTGGGAGTCTTTAGAGACAATTTCAGAATCAGGTGTCAGACTACATGAGACTAGGGGAAAAAAGAAGGTTGATGATTTTAAGCTTCTTAATGAGCACTGCTGGGTGAGGATTAGTGATGAGAAATCCAATAAATCCAATTAGAAGAGGTTTCAGCTCTCTCTGAATTTAGTGAATGAAAAAAAGAAAAAGCATTAGCGGGAAGCGCACAGGACACCAGAGCCCCAATGCTAAATGGCAGCGTTCTGACGGCAGCTCCTTCTGCTGACCACATCCCTTAACTCCGCTGCACCTCAGTGGGCTCACCTGAAGAAGTAACTACAGGGCTGCCTTGCAGGGTGTTAGGGGAATTAAAAGAGCTGGTACGTGTAAGGTCCTTACAAAGGTCCCTGGCACTAGTAAATGTTCAATACACATGAAATACTGCCTTAAATACCTAATTTTCCCCCAGTCTAATTTTTATTTTCTTTTCGCCCTGATTTTTGGGTCTGTTTTTTAAAAAAGTTATAGTAAAATATGTGATCATATCAGCTTCCAGGCATTCTTTCTGGAATGAGGCAGGGTAGAAATGCAAGCAGTTAGTTACTCTCTGTTGAATGTTAATTAACATGGCTGGGGCTTAGGTTGGTGCAGCTTCAGAGGCCCCATCAGGCTGGCCTGCGTGGCGCACTAAGGAATTCAGATTGGATCCTCAGAGCAATAAGACATATTTTAAGGCTGAACAGGAGGTGAAAAAATCAGGTCAACTTTGGAAAGCTCATGCATGGGTCCTGAAGAGCTCTGGGGTCTTCCGGAAGGACAGAAACCACACAGAATGTCACAGTGAGGGACAAATGGGTCAACTCAGGCACTGCACAGGGCCAGGGCCAAAACTGCACAGTCTCTGCAGTCATACAGACCCCCAGGCTTGAGGGTGGAGTGGGGGTGGGGGGTCCCTGCTTGGCTGAATGCTAGGCTATTGTGGTCCTGAAATTCTTAATACTTTTCTAAAAAGGAACTCCACGTTTTCATTTTGCACTGAGCCCATAAATTATGTACCAGGCCCTACACTGCAGGAACATCTCATTGCCCTTACATCTAACCAACCAGGTAAGGCAGTAAAGGTTAACATTCCCTCCTTAAAATGAAGAAACTAAGGCTCTGAAAGGGTAAGCCAACTATGTCAGGGCACAGCTGGTCAGTGGCAGGAAAGTGGCCCACCCCAGGTCTCGGGGCTACCACACTGGAGCCAGCGGCCTACATCTGCTGAAAGCAGCACTCAGGCTACCCCAACCCGGATGCAGGGACTGCCGGATGTATTATCTCCCCTCTTCCCCCATCCTAGGCTGGGGCTACCACAACCTGCTGAGCAGGAGGCCAGCAGGTGCTACTGGCCCCAGGCCAGCAGGAACTGGGAACACCACACACGGATCTGGGTCACAAGGCCAGTTGCACAACTGTAACACCAGCTATTAATGAAACAATTTAACAAGAGCAAAGCAAACACAAGTAATCCTTAATGCTCAGGATCCCTCCTGTGCATTCAGCCTCCTCCTTCAACCCCAAAAACAATTCAGAAAGGGCAAATTCAAGGGCAGAGACAGGAGAATTCTCCACCAATAGCTGAAAATCAGCCCACAAAAGCCGGCTTATCAAATTGCACATCAAATCACACGTGTCTTCGGCTTCCTTGACAGACTTCTAGGAGGCATTTCCAGGGGACCAGTTTGGCCCAAATACCACTCCAGGTGCTGGTGATACAATCTTGAATAAACCAGATAAAAGTTCTTGCCCTCTGGTGCTCACAGTACTTAAGGGAGGGAGAGAGAATAAGCATAATAATTAAGTGAATGATACAGTGTGTTAGGAGGGGATTGGTGGTTAAATACAATGACACAAATGGGGCTCACTCTGGGTCTAGGTACTTTACACACACTGTCTCATCATTCCCATTTCACAGACAGGAAAACACATCAAAGCTAAGTAAGCTGTGACAGCTTCTCCAGACAGTGAGAAAACAGGAGTCTGGGCAGGAAAGGGCAAAAGGATGCAATTCCCCCCCACCCCATCTTTGTTTTAAGAAGAGCAACTGAAGCAGGAAGCCTGGTTTTCTCCCAGGATTGGGCAGGGGGGCTGGGGCTTCTAATAATGGTATTCCCCTCTCCATTATCCACAATTCTTAAAAGACCTGACACGGACAGAATGATGGGATCCTCCAAGCTTTCCTTTTCCTCCCAGAGCTGAAGATTTGGCACTAACCGCCCCTCATTCCAAATCTCAGTTTCATGACCACTGTATGGCTTCCACTCAGTGGAGCCTCCTCCTTTGATTGAAAATGAAGATTAACTCCCTCTCAGTCAAGGGAATGAAAGTCTGCATAGTGGTGAATGCTCCCTGCATTCCTGTTCATACATGCAGCGAGCATTCCTGGGACCCCATCAGCCCTCTCCCTTCTCTTCTCAGAGTACTGTGAGGGCTGGGCCACGTGCTGCCCTCTCCCCACCTCAGGGATGAGCAGGGAGGGGACATGGGTTAGGGCTTGATGAATGCATTTGAAGAGGAGGAATGGTTGAACCTTTCTTAGAACCCAGGCCCTGAGGCCTTGTAGTCCACAGATCTTAAAAAGTGCAGATTTGTGGAGCATAAACAGCTCATCCTCCAAGATGCAAATGTGAAGCTTTGAATTCATTATCACCATTCTGTGGTGAGCTCAAGCCCTTCAGAGAGCACCTAGTTAAGCTGGGGCCCAGATGGCACCTGGGCACTCAGGGCCTAAAGCAGGCCCGTAGAACTCCAGGCTAGCAGCCCCATGTTTTCCACTTTAAATATTAATGCATAATAGGCATTCAGAGCTTTTGGTAGACAGGCCCCTCCAAGGCCAAAGGCCAGAGCTGGCCTCACCTATTTTCCTTACTTCACTTTACCGCCCTCCCCCCTCAAAACTTCCAACTTAAGGAACACAAGGTCAGGAGCCATGTGTGACCTGGGAGCTAGGCCCACCCTTTTTATCTAGAGCCCATGAGGGCCAGAGCAAGACCCTCAGCCCTGGGCTCTCAAGTTCCAGTCTGTAAGAAGAACAGGTGAAGTGCTGAGGGGAAGGATTAAAGGAAGAAAAGCAGTGATGTCCCCAGCAAGCTGAACATTACCAGAAACTACTGAATCAAATGGGGACAGAGGACGGGGACAGGAATCTTTATGGTCAGCCTGGGTAAAGGGAGGCTTTGTGGAACCAGGAGTCAATGAGCCAGCTACAGCTCTCACAGCCAGACATTAATTGTAGGTATTAGGACTCTCCCTGAATTCCCTCAAGGTCTTCCATGTTTGTATTGCCCTGGGTTCCATTTGTCTCAGGGACACTGGTTCCAGCCTCAGGGCTGCCTGGAAGAGGCATCCCTTGCTAGATGGCATCAGTGCTCAGGACAGGGTGGAAAACCAACTCGAACAGTAGAGGTCTAAGGCCGATATCTTCTCTGGGTCTAAATCCCAACATACTCCCATGCCATGGAGTCAAGGCAGGCTAGTAACCTCTCTGGGTAGACTGTCACTTTACCCTGGCTTCATCCCCACCTGTAAGAGGAGGGGAGAAGTCCCTCCTGTGACACAGGCATCAGAATCCCCAATTGATGGACGTGGAAAACACCTCAGCATCCACGGATGCCCTACTTTTGATCTCTAAACCCTGCCAGACTCTGTTAAGGGGTCTCATGCACTGAGCCCTCAGAGGTGAAGACCTTATTTTTAGTCCCAATTTGCAGGTGGTGAAACTGAAATACTAAGAGGACTCAGACATTGGCTGAGATCATCCAGCTGAGCGGGGAAGGGGAGGTCTGGACCTAACTGCTAGAGTATACTGGGCAGCTCAGTAGAGAGGCAGAGCTAGCTCCCCTTTAGCTGCTTCTCACACTAAAGCCTGCTATTTTCCCAGCTACACACCAAGTGTGGCTGCCTCAGGCCAGGTTATCCCCTGGAGCCTCATACATGAAGGTCAGGTCCAGACCCCCTTCCCTGGTATGCTTCCACAATGTCTAGCCTAGCACAAGGTGGGCAATGAGGTAGCTGAACCCCACAATGGGCCCATTGTGGTAACTGCCAGAAAGCCAAGGCCTGACCCTGATGGCCCAGTGAAGAGCCCTCCCCAGGGCTCCTGGTCTCCTCCCCTTCCCAAATGCCCCCATATCCAGAACCCAGGGCGGGGGCTGGCTGGGGACAGGCCTCTGATCGCCCTGCCTGGGGAGCCTCAAACTATGCCAACCATCCAGCCAGGAGAAGTCTCAAACTATGCCAACCTAAAACCCTCCAGGTGTCGCCAGGCAGGATGGGGCTGCAGGCCCCTGCAGGCTCACTCCAGGGCTCTGGCCCCACCTGTCAGGCTGGGTGGGGTCCACAAAAGGAGGCTCCGCGTGGGGATTAAGGGGGGTGCTGGGTTGTAAGGGTTGTTCCCAACTAGGAGGAGAGAGGAAATTTGTTTTGCAGCTTGCAGGGTGGAGAATGCAAGGTGTCCGGGTGAGATGGGGAGGGGACTGGGCAAAAGGAAGATGGGTGGGTTTGCATCCGGCTGTACCAGGGGTAGAACCCGGGTTCCGGCTGGTTTCGTGTGTGGGTCTTGGGGTCCCTGAGCGCCAGCAGAGGCATGCACAGGACGGGGGTCCGCCTTTGCATGCCGGGTAGGAGGGGTGCGCGGCGTGCCGGGTCGCCCCTCTGCCCGCGGAGGGGACTCCCGAGAGGCAAGGGTCACCACACTCACCTCCTGAAGTCAAAGGGCATCGTGCCGCCGCCGCCGGGGGTAGGAGCGCTGCAGGCCGGGCGGGCTGCGGCGCCGCGTGGGTCCCAGCCCGCTGCCAACGCCTCCTCCGCCGCCCCGCCCCCGCCGGCCGTCCCGGCTCTCGCCACTCGCCACTCGCCACTCGCGGCCCGCCGCCGGGAAGTGACGCTCCGCGCAGCCCATTGGGCGACGCCCGCCGGCCGCCCCTTCCGCCGCCCGGTTAAAGGGGCCCGAGGGCCGGCAGGGGAGGGGCGGGCCTTGGGGGCGCGGGGTCCCCCAGGGATTCACACCTTGGTGCCTTCAACCCTCCCACTCAGTTTCCTGCTCCTTTTCTCCGTGGGGCCTTAGGCAGATCCCCCTGCCTCCGGAGCCCCCTGCTTTTGCATTTTGGATTAAATGGGCTGATGCAGATTTTGGCCGTGCACAGCGCCTAGCTCTGGGCGAGCGCCTGACACTGCGGGGAAAGGGAGGAGGAGGCCAGGCAGTAGCAGATGGGTCAGAGGACAGCCGCCTCTCCAGCTGTGCCTCTCTGGAAAGGTCGCTGGGCTTCTCTGAGCAGCCCCTCCTTTGCGCATCTGCATAAGGAGGATGGTGACGCTTGAGGGGGTTTTCCTGGGGGTCAAATGAGAAAACTGGGAGACTGACTTAAGGGTAGTTGGTACTGTAGCTGTCCACGCTTTCTGCTACACTCATGGGTCACTTCAGGCCCATTCGGGGCAGACAAGTTTGTCTCGCAGAAGACTGGGCCCACGCTGTGACTCAGCTTAAGGCGAGCCATGCCGATGGTCGCCCTCTTTGAGCCTCAGTTTCCTTCTTAAAACCACAAATACTGAGCAGCTTTCTCTGGGTTTGCTAGGTTAGTGGAGATGATAGCTGAGGTCGTGTAAGATCCCACTCTGAATGACGTTCCTAGGGATTTGTCACTGGCCCTTTCTAGGTTGTGGTGACACAGGATTTGAAAAAAAAAACAGGGCTAGACAATGGGGGCCATGTTCAAAAAGCAGGGCCAGCGGGCAGTTTTCTCATCCACAAGTGGAGGGAAACCACAGTACTCCTCTGGGAGGGTTGGAAAGGGACCTCACTGGCAGGAGGTGGTGGACCAGACCCTTCCCCTGTGGCCTGGCCAATTGCCTCTCCCTCTGACCTCCCACTTTCTCCTTCCTTCCTTTCCTTCCTTCCTTCCTTCCATTCTCTCAACAAGCAGCCTGACACCCTTGGGGGAGAGAAGGAAATCTGAGCCTGGACTGGAAACTTGAGCAGCCACTCACTGGGTCCGTAGGCGTGTCTGTTGGCCCCATATGGGAGGGAAGTCACGCTCTGGTGGACGTTTGACCTCATATCCTCTCTCCTAAAATATGCTCCACAGACCAGCCACTTGGGCCTCATGGGACAATTTCCCATCCCCAGCCCAGACCTACTTGCTGTTTTTGCATGGAGATGAGTTCCCAATTTTTAGCTGGCCTGGGCACATGGGTGTTCTGAATGAAGGTTGTGTTTCCCAGCTTCCCCTGTAGCCAGGTGTGGCCATGTGACCGAGATGTGACCGGAGGGATGTCATGAGAGCATCTAGGATAGTTGGTGTATGCAATTTACCCTCTGTGCCCCTTTCTCTGTCTGGCTTCTCAGAATGGGGGTGTCACCATCCAGGACCATAAGGTGGAGGCCACACAGAGCAGGGCAACAAGACAAAGAGCCTGAATTCCTGCCACTGAGTAGCATCATGCCTGTCCTCAGACACCTGCCCAGACTTCTACACAAGAGAGAAATAGAGGCTGGGCATGGTGGCTCATGCCTGTAATCCCAGCACTTGGCTGAGTGGTGGATTGAGGCAGGTGGATTGCCTAAGATCACAAGTTCAAGACCAGCCTGAGCCAGAACAAGACCCCATCTCTAAAAAATAGCCAGGCATTGTGGTGGGTGCCTATAGTCCCAGCTACTTGGGAGGCTGAGACTAGAGAATCGCTTAAGCCCAAGAGTTTGAGGTTGCTGTGAACTGTGATGCCACAGCACTCTAGAGAGGGAGACAAAGTGAGACTCTGTCTCAAAACACAGAGAGAGAGAGAGAGAGAGAGAGAGAGACGGAGAAATAAACATCTGTCCTGTTTCAGCTTTTGTTATTTTGGATTTTTAGACACCTAATGCTAATATATCTACCCAGCCCAGTTAATTGCTTGACTGCACAATATTGCACATGGAATGGTCCAGTCTCCTATCCTATGACCCCAAGGTACCCTGTGGGATAGAGGACTGGCCCATTCCACATGTAGTGGGAATAAAATGGCACAATTTATAATTAGATTATCATTTATTGGCTAATAACTACCTCTCTATCTTGAGTGGAAGCTCCTGAGGGAGGGTGATATCACCATTATAGCCTAGTATCTAACCAGACCCTGCATGTGGTGGTGGTGTAATATGTATGTGTTGAAGGCTAAATGGAGGTGTCTCAAGGAAGGGAGCTGAACAGAGAGGATAGGGAAGGTCTGTCAACAACTATCTTTGCTTTGGGCCTGGGGAGGTCTGTAAGCAGACCAGGCTGTCAGCCCCAGATGGTCCATCCACTCAGGAGACTGTGTGAGATGGAGCGAAAGAAACCAGATTGTGTGCTGCAGTGCGTGGGAAGGCTGTGGATCTCTTTAAGCAGTGGAGTGTTAGAGCCAGGTGCAGTGACTCATGCCCATAATCCCTGAAAGTTGGAAGGCCAAGGTGGAAGGGTCACTCAAGGCCAGAAGTTTGAGGCTAGCCTAGCAGGACCCCATCTCTTAAAAAAAAATGCACACAGAAAAATATTAACCAGCTTAATGGAGAACATGTGTAGTCCCAACTACTCAGGAGGCTGAAGCAAGAGGATCAAATGAGCCCAGGAGTTTGAGGTTGCAATATAATTTGATTGTGCCATTGCATCCAGCCTTGGTGACAGAGTGAAACCCTGTCTCTACAAATAAATAAATGTTGAGTTTTAGGATTATCATTCTGTGGAACCCTGGGGTCACCAGTCTCCAGAGATCCTGATCTCCTGGTATTCTCATGCCCCTGTTATAATCACCTCCCACAATGAATAGGGTGGATCTATTCTGTGCAATCAACAGGATATTGCAGAAATGCCTGTGTATGATTTCTGAGTCTAGGTCACAAAAGACACTGATGATTAGGCATGGTGGCTCACACCTGATTCTAACATTTTGGGAGGCTAATGTGGGAAAATCTCTTGAGCCCAGGAGTTTGAGGTTGCAGTGAGCTATGATGATACCACTGGACTCTAGCCTGGGAAACAGAGGGAAATCCTGTCTTTTAAAACAAAGAAAAGACAGCTCGGCGCCTATGGCTCAAGCGCCTAAGGCGCCAGCCACACACACCTGAGCTGGAGGGTTCAAATCCAGTTCTGGGCCCAGCAAACAATAGCCGGGCATTGTGGCAGGCATCGGTAGTCCCAGCTACTTGGGAGGTGGAGGCAAGAGAATCGCTTGAGTCCAGGAGTTGGAGGTTGCTGTAAGCTGTGATGCCATGGCACTCTACCCAGGGCGACAGCTTGAGGCTCAGAAAAAAAAAAAAAAAGAAAGAAAGAAAGAAAAGACAAGACATTGAGGCTCTGCTTAATTTTTCTTGACTGATCTGTTCTGAGGGAAGCCAGCTGTCATGTCCTAAAGATGCTCGTGCATGATCATAGGTCCGTATGGAGAGGAGTTGAAGCCTCATGCAAGTGAGCTATCTAGTAAACAGATCCTCAGCCCAGGTCAAGTCTTCAAAGCTGCCACCCTGGCCTATAGCTTCACTATAGCCTCAAAAGAGACCCTGAACCAGATGGATTCCTGACCTATAGAAACTATAAGATAACAAATGTTTATTTTAAGCTGCTAATATGAGGGCATCAGTTGCATGAAAGTAGATAATGAAAAATATACATATATACAGGTATATATAGTTTATATATATAATTTTTTTTTTTTTTCTATCAACAACTTCTCCATGTTTTCCTCCATTTCACCCCCAACCGTCTTGGGAAAATAGAAAACCACTTCAGACTCAGACAACTCTCTAGCTGGGTGACTTGGCCAAGCTGCTTAACTAGCTGGGTGTGTAAGTATGAAATGAAGGATAATAACACCTTACTTGTGACAGGTAATCTCTAAAACTGCCCCATTTAATCCACCTGCTGGTATTCATACCTTGTGTCATTTCCTCCGTTCAAGTGTAGGCTGGATTTCCTGTCTCAGTTCTAATAAATAGAATATAGCAGAAGTGATGGGCTTGTTGCCTCTGAGATCAGGTTACAAAAAGGTATCTGTCTTAGATACTCTTGTTGTCTCCCGTGGTGAGGCAGCCCAGTGAGAAACCCCTGTGGGTGAGCTTGCAAGTGAATCTCCTAAGGCCTGATAACAACCATGTAAATGAGTTCAGAAATGGATCCTTCAGCTCCAGCTGAGTCTCGACATGACTGTAGCTCTGGCGGACAGCTTGGCTGTGATCTCCCTGAGAGACCCTGACCACAGGCATCTTGCCGAGCTTCAAATGTTTGTCGTTGTAACCCCCTAAAGTTGGGGTAATTGGTTATGCACCAACAGATAACAAATACATTGTCCCAAAAGCTTGCTGTGAGAATGAATTAACACAGATAGTGCCTGGTGCATAGTAGGGTGCTAATTCAGTGCTTGCTGAATGAATTCATCAATAAACAAATGAATGTTCTATGATGCAGAATGTTCCCTGAATCCAAATGCTCACTCCCTTCCACCCACTTGTGCCAAAAATGTCACTGAAAATTGTTTTAAGCAGGGGAATGGATGGGTCAAATTTGTTTTTTGTAATGGGAGACTGGTTTGTGTTCCATAGGTGTGGCTGGTTCAACTGTGGTCTAGATAAAGATCAAAAAATAATAATCATTTGTCAGCTTAGAGAATTCATGAGGGTGACTTAGGTCTCATAGCAGGTCTCTAAAGAAAAACTTCTTTTTCTTGGTCTATTAAAGTCTCCTGAGCAATCTTTATAGAAGACACTCATTCATTCATCTGTTTTTTATTCATTATACCATTATTTACTGAACACCTCTTTGTGACAGGCACTCTGGATATAGGAATGAATATGACATGTCTGTGATTTCAGAAACTAAGAGAAGAGGTAAGCAAAAGTGTGGTGCTAGTGCAAAAACTCAGGGGCAGGGGCATCAATTTCTGGTGCAGTTTTGTGTGGTAAGTACAACAGTAAGGGCAGCACCAGACGTTCTGGGAGTCTAGGAGGGGATCCCTGGTCCAACCCATGGAGATGCATTGGTCTGAATTCTTTTAGCTGAAGGTAACAGAAATCATCTCAAATTAACGCTCACTGTGTAAGGTAAAAGAGAAACAGAGAGAGGGAGGGAGGGAGAGAAAGAGAAAAAAGGAGAAAAAGTCTATGGTAAAAAAAATAGAAAGATGAGAAAAAAGAAAAGTCCAAAAGTGTAGAGGTAGATTTTTGGTTTCAGGCACAGTTGAATCCATTGTTTCAACAATTGCATCAGGAATTTGTCTCTCCTCAACCCTAGGCTCATCCTTTCTTTTCTGGCTTCTTCTTGAGGCAGGCTTTCTCTTAGGATGGCAAAAGGACTGCCTGTATATCCAGGTTGAAGTTTTCCCATTCCACAACTTCAAAACATAACGATCACCTCTTCCCTCATGCCTCTTGCAAAGGCTCCTGGACTGATCCTCAAGGATCTGGCTCAAGTCACAGCCCTAAGTGTGGCTTTAGGGCACTGGAGTGTGCAAACCATGCAGGCCTGGGCTGAATGCCAGCTCTTCCAGCTAGTGGTGGAGTCAGCCTCATCCTAGGCACACGGACTCAGATGGAAGAAGAGGAGTTCCCTGAGGAAAAGTCTGCACAGTGTTCCCACGGAAGATGGAGAGGATACTAGGAGACTTCATCATCAGATGTCCTGGACAGGGAGTCAGGAGGGGCTTCTGGGAGGAGTGAGAGTCTAAGCTGAGACCTGAAGAACAAGAAGGAGTTAGTCAGGGGGAAAGAAGTAGGCGGGGCACGTTAGAGTTATCCACTGCTGCTTAACAAACTATTTGAAACTTAAAACTTTATAACAATGCACATTATCTCACTCCATTTCCTGTTCCTATATCAAATACCATGAACTGAGTAATTTGTAAAGAAAAGGAATTTATGTCTTACCATTCTGGATGCTGGGAAGTGCAAGGTTGTGGAGCTAGGTCCAGTGAGGGCCTTCTTGCTTGGTGTAACACAGTGGAGGGCATCACAGGTACAAGCACATCAGCTCAGGTTTCTCTCTTCCTCTCCTTGTAAAGCCATCAGTTCCATCTGGGGGGGCTGGATGACCTTATCTAATCCTAATTATTTCCCAAAGGCATCACTTCCAAAAACTATCAACACATGAATTGGGGTAAGTTTCCAACACATGGAATTTGAGAGATATGTTAAAACCATGGCACACTTATTATGCCCCAGTGCTGGGGGTCAGGAAACTAACAGTGGCTTAGCCTGGTAGCTGTAGCTCAGTCAAGGCTGCAGTCTTTGCAGGCAACTGTAGCCAAAAGGTAGAAGCTCACTCTCATGGCTACTAGCTGGAAACTTCAGTCCTCCCCACATGAACCTCTCCATAATCCTGCTCATGACATGGTTTCTGTATTGTGAGTGAAGAGAGAGAGACAGAGTGAGCCCCTTATGAAGTAGTCTATGAGAAACTGGCTACTAACTATGTAAGGATCCGAAAACATGAGAGGTGGGAAAGAAGATGGCACGGCTGCAGCCTGGGCTAACAACACGCCAGAGAAGTAGAGAGGTGGGGGCTGGATCATGAGGGACTTTGAATGCCATGTTAAAAATCTGAACTTTTTCCCATAGGCAACTAGGGGTCCTGAATCATTTAAAATTAGGACATACTTTCCCAAAGCGGGGACAACCTAAGACAGGATATGGAGAGGCTGCATGGTGGATTACATTCATAGTACCCAAAGACGGGTAAGATCACTCTGCATTCAGTCAACCTAAGACAGGGACCAAACCATTGATGTTTGTATCCCC
>CAUYPK010158859.1:0-10874 GCA_963574355.1 Loris lydekkerianus | reverse complement strand
CCTCTCCCCACCGTCACCAACACCCCCTGCCCCTCTCCCCAGGAAACCCCACGTCCCTGGTAACTGCCATCCTACTTTCCACTTCTGTGGGTTCCACGTTCAGATCCCCTGGTTCAGTGCCAGCCTATTTCAGTCAGCATAACGTGCTGATGGACACTTGGGCGGTTTCCATATCGTGACCATTTTTAATTATGCAGCAATGAACTTGGGAATCACAGCCACCTCTCTGACCTGCCGATTTTGTATTCTTTGGATATATTCCCAGAAGTAAGATGGCTGGATCATATAATAATTCCATTTTAGTTTTTTGAGGAACCTCAATATATTTTTCCAAAATGGCTATACTCACTTACAAACTTACCAATGATGTACAAGGGTTACCTCTCCTCCACATCCTCACAACATTTATCTTTCATCTTTTTGTTGATAATCATCTGACAAGTGTGAGGTGGTATCTCATTGTGGTTTTAATTTACATTTCCCTGATGATTAGCAATGTTGAGCATTTCTTTTTCACATAGCTGTTGGCTATGTGTATATCTTCTTTTGACAAGTGTCTCTTTGGGCCCTAAACATTTTTAATAGGGTTATTTATTTTCTTGTTATTAAACACTTTGAGTTTCTCATACATTTTGGATATGAGCCCTTTGTCTGATGAATGATTTGAAAATATTGTCTTCCATTCTCCATCCGTCTCTTGCCTCTGTAGACTATTGCACAAAAGCTTTTGCTTCAATGCAATGACATTAGTCTATTTTTATCTTGTTGCCCATGCTTTTGGGGTCATTGCTAAGCAATTATTGCACTGATGATGCCGTGGAACTTTTTACCTGTGTTTTCTTCCAGTAGTTTTGCTGTTTTAGGTCTTGTATTTAATTTATTATGAGTTGGTTTTTGTATATGGAGTAAAATAAAAGCCTGATTCAATCTTGTGCACATCAACACCTGGTAGGCAGATAAAGGGGCAGCACCAGGCTCTTTGCGAGGGCAGAGAATCAAAGCTGTGCCATGACATCTGACAGCTGGTGTTTGTTGGACGCTGGGTATGATACCCTGTATAGTTATGTGTAGTTATAGTTATGGCTACAAACAGACAGAATGCAGAAATCACGGACAACAGCTTCCTGTCCCTGCCCTGGTCACTCAGGTGTCTGTGGAAAGCTGTGCATAGTATCATGTATAGTTAGTTATGTGTACAAATAGACAGAATTCAGAAATCACTGGACAACCACTTCCTGTCACTACCTTGATCACTCTGAATATGTCCTATGTGGAAAATATTGTTTCTTTGAGAAATTAAAAGATAATTTTATTTTATTATGATATGTCAACCATGATTTTAATGTCTCTGCCACAGCTCTGTGGTATAACAGAAGCTTTGTAGGCACATATGGACTACAGTTTTTCAGTATGACACAAGATTTGGACAGGTGATTTGAAGGCCCAATTGATGTAATTCCCACGGAAATGGATCCGATCACAAACAGAAACAAATTTGGTCTTAGAAAACTTATGGGCGGCGCCCGTGGCTCAGTGAGTAGGGCGCTGACCCCATATACCGAGGGTGGTGGGTTCAAACCCAGCCCAGCCAAACTGAAACAAAAAAAATAGCCAGGCGTTGTGGCAGGTGCCTGTAGTCCCCACTACTCAGGAGGCTGAGGCAAGAGAATGGCCTAAACCCAGGAGTTGGAGGTTGCTGTGAGCTTTGACACTATGGCACTCTACCGAGGGTAATAAAAATGAAACTTTGTCTCAAAAAAAAAAGAAAACTTATGCGCTTGATAAAATCTCTCCATAATACATGGGAAAAAATTCAAATTACTGTGGCTGATGGAGGAAAATAGAATAATTGAACTGGTAAGACTAAATCAAAAGAACTGTGAAATGAATGGACATGTCAGGCTTAGTACATTTTGTAGAAGAAATCCAATTTCAAGGAAATATTTTGAAATACGTTATACATGGTAGGACAAATAATGAAAATACACCAGAGAAATGTGTGGCAAGGAGATGGTTATGACAGTAAGAGGCTGGACTGGAAAGTAAGTGGTCAGAGGCCAGCCTGCCTTCGATTACTCCCCATTACCAGGTGAACTGAGCTGAATTCATGTGTCCCTGGAACCTGTGAGCTTATATAGAAATAAGGGTCTTTGCAGAGATGCAAATGAAGGCAACATTGTATTGGGTTAGGCTTGGACCTAAAACCATTACCTGATGTTCCTACCAGGGAAGATGCAGAGACACACAAACGGAGACCTTATGAGGACGACAGCAGGTTGGCGTTATACCGAGGATTTCCAGAAGTCCCCAGAAAGCAGGACGGAGGCATGGAACAGATACCCCCCAAAGCATGCAGAGGAACCCACCTTGCCAACAACTTTATTTCAGCTCTGTAGGCTCGACAGCTGCAGGTTGGTACATTTCTGATGTTGTAAGCCACCTAGTCTGTGACACCTGGTGATAGCACCTGGGAAACTAAGCCACCAGAAGCATCCCCAGGGCAGGCCAAGTCTGTCGAGTCTCGTTGTACAACAGTCACAGCACAACTGTCAAGTCAATGTCTTTGCCAGTGAGAAGAGCCCTTAACTACAGCATGCTTTAGCAAGATGTGCAAGGTTGCTTAGGATCGCCGAGGGTTAACAAACCCAGCATCTCTAGACTCATGGGGCATGGGTCCCTGGAAAATATATTATAGGCTGTGTAACTCTCTGAATAAAAAATTGAGACTTTCACGATCTAAATCCTCGCCTCCATGTAAGGGATGTGGTCACCCACACACTTAAAGATCGAATGTGTTGGTCGGGGCACGGCACATTCGGACACTGCAGTTGTGGCTGAAGTCCCCTCCTCGGCTTCCTCTGGACCTCCTGAGTCCTCCTGTCCCTGGAGCTATTAGAGAAATATACCAGGAGGGCCTCAGATTCGTGCATGGAACATCTAGTTTGACAATACAATCTTTTGTGTTATCTCAGATCCTATCTTAAAAATTATCTTGCTAAATTCATTTGGTTATAAATAAACAGAAGCAAGAAGATTCTTCCTTGCTGCATTAGAACTTTAACCTCCAGATGCATTATTTGTTGTTGCACAGGAGTAATTTTATTTATTTCTTATAAACAACCTGTGTCTGACTGCCATTTTGTCAGTCCAATCTTGTCATCTTGGTGAGGAACTGACAATTTGCCACCAGGTGTAAAGGTTTCAAGTTCAAGTTTATTACCCACATTCTATGAATTGGCACCTACATTGTAGCAGGCGTGTGTGAGGTCAGATCATTGGGAGAGCACATAGCAGGTGTGTGCAGGGTGCTGTTGTCCATGGAAGTTTGAAATTGCCCACAGCCAGCTCTGTGGGAGAGCAGGTAGCAGGTGTGTGCAGAGTCAGCTCTGTGGGAGAGCAGGTAGCAGGTGTGTGCAGAGTCAGCTCAGGGGGAGAGCAGGTAGCAGGTGTGTGCAGAGTCAGCTCAGGGGGAGAGCAGGTAGCAGGTGTGTGTGGGGCCAGCTCAGGGGAAAAGCACGTAGCAGGTGTGTGTGGGGCCAGCTCAGGGGGAAAGCACGTAGCAGGTGTGTGTGGGGCCAGCTCAGGGGGAGAGCACGTAGCAGGTGTGTGGGGCCAGCTCAGGAAGAAAGCACGTAGCAGGTGTGTACATGGTGCTGTTGCCCATGGAAGTTTGACATTGCACACAGGGATTGAGTTACACAAGAATGAGACTCCAGGAGCGAGGGGCCCTCTCTCCATTATGTGAAAATTGAGCTACATGATTAGAGAACCAAGAGTTCCTGGCTTATCATACTAATTGAGCCCAGTGGAACTCCACCACCTCACGCTCAGTTGTGAGGATCATCAACCCTTTTCTGACGTGATTGGAGGTCAAGTCCTGCATTTTAAGCTATTCAGCACAGTGGGCCAGTGGCTGATAGGTCATCTCAGTGTTCTTCCTGAATTAATGGCCTTAAGGATTTGGCTGTCATGGGTTTCCACAGAACTTCTCTGAGTGAGAACCATGGGAATCAGTCACAGACAATTAACCTTCATCCACACTTTAAAAAATTCGTCCTTTGTGAGATGCACTTTATCCATGGCTAGCAGTGCATGCATTTGTTTACATAAGCTATGATCTAGTCATCAAAATCTTTGAAGCTATCTATAAAAGCCATCCATATCTTCATTTTTTATAGTTAATGTTTTATCCCCGTCAGGCATCAATTTATAAGATGAAATTTGACACCTTTTGATAATTGCTTCATGGTGCCGACACACAGCCCACTGGGCCTTGTCAGATCACTATAAAGTGACACATACACTTTTATCAGAGTGCCTCAGTCCTTAATTATAGTCCCTAGCTCTTCCCTGGGGGCCAGATTGAAATGTGCTTTCTGTTTGTTTATGCCTGGAAGACTTTGTTTCCTTGAGTAGAGTGTTCTATTGCTTATTCAGAATGTCTTTAAATTCTGATTGTATATTTACATCACCTGAAAACTGTGAAAAATTATTACTATCCCACTCAGGCTAGTTAGGAGGACTATCTGGGGATGGGCCAAATATCAGTGTTTTGTAAAATTCTCCTGGTGATTCTAAGGGATAGCCAGCATGAGACCCACTGCCTAAACTCAAACACAAAGATAAAGTGAATAGGGAACAGCAGGGACTACACGCACCTGCCACAATAACCAGCTAGTTTTTCTATTTTTAGTAAAAATAGGGTCTCTCCCTTCCTCAGGCTAGTCTTGAATTCCTGAGCTCAAGGGATCCACTGGCCTTGGCCACACAGAGTGTTGGGATCACAGGCGGGAGCCACCACTCCCAGCCTTTGAAATGTGTTATTCTAATTTATTACTTTCGTCATCAATATTCATCAAGTGCAAATTTTAGGACATGATAATTTCTCTCCCTCTCACTCACTAGAGAGCAACAACATTGCCTTGAGCTTCCTGCCTTTACACTGCCTTAATTTTAGAGTCGAAATGAACCATAGAGTTTACAAAGTGGAGAAATCATTTGTTCTGGGTTTCTTGGGAGAGGGTTCAGATTGAATAGGGTTAGAGGGAGAGGATGTGACTGGACAGAGAAAGTGGGGGCCTGCTGTGAAAAGGGGAAGATCAGCCTGGAGCCACAAAACATGTGTCAGCTGTGCACCCACATTAAAGGGAAAGAAATAATTTCTGTGTCACACCCAAGCGTTGCATTGCCTGAAGCTTAGAGGCAGTTGAAGAAGCACGGTTGGGGGCTGAAGCAGACGTCCGGTGGGACTGCACAGGCAACGGGTTTGTGAAGGAGGGACAGAGAGTAGAGTCCGCTGTCCTTGCACACCCTCAGGGACAACCACAGGCAGCCCCCTTTCTTCATTCTCTAACTTAGAAACAGAGTGTCGGCAGATAACCAATTTAATACACTTGAAAAGGGAGTAAAAATAAATGGGAATTGATTTTTTAACATCCTCAATACTCATGTTTGTTTCAAAACTCTAATGTCCAACTTCTACTTTATACCAAAAGGCACCTGTGACTTCTATAATGCCCTCGATCTTGGTTTTGTCCTGACACAGCCCTGCCAGATGACATCTTTCACCAACCACCTTCAGTTGAGAGCTGATGATTAAAAGCTTCTAATTAATTCCTCACAGAAAATGCAGAAAAGAACAGCTGAGGCTCTCTACTGTGTTTGACCTGGAGTTCTACCCAATGTTGGAGGTTGCCAAGAATGTATAGTGAGAAAATTTACAAAGGTAAATTGTACTATTCTTTTGAAAGTTATAACATCGAATGAGTTGAGTTTATTGTATAATGATGGTATCAATGACTCTCTCTATGCTATCACAAAAGTCTATCAAAATTTATAAACATTTTTCAAATTTTAATTTAAAACCTTGCATACAGGATCACCTAAACCCACGACAAACCTCATAGATGGAATTTTAGGGCTGCTTGTAACAGCATCAACACGTATTCTAATCCAGATGATGAGCTGATACTGCATGTTTCCAAAATCCTGTCCGCAGAGATCTAGCAAAAGTTTGCCAGGTGTGTTGATTTCTTGACGCTCACTAAATTAGGTAGATTATTAAAATGTAAAGATTTAGAATTAGTATTTTCAGGATTGTGAATTGCCTGAAAAGTTATTTATCTTTCATAAATTATGGCTAATAAAACCCCCACATATCTGTAGATTTGTAAATAGAAATTCCTTCTAATTATTTCTCCTAAACGGAGAATGGCGTGAGTATGAAGTGCGGTAGCCACTCTGGGCCTGCTTCTACCTGAAGAGCTGTGGAAGGACACGGGCTGTTCATGACATTTACAAAGTCTCAACTGATGCTGAAATGAACTCATCTGGCTTATAAAAAAGCAAAAGAATCACTTTCTTTCTTAAACTTGTCACGGAAACATTTAAGATGAGTGGTACCAAAGGAGGTCTTGGTTCACACTGTTCATTTGCTAACTCAACAGAAACACATCCTGTGTTCATCTCCGTGGCGTTTCTGCAGAACTGTCACCAGGGCATGACAAAGGCTGAGCACTGACTCTGTGAGGAGGAGAGGGGAGTCCACAGGTCGCTGGTGGGCAGAGTCTTCCCTCGGCCCAGTCAGGGTCCAGCTTAGCAGGGGTACCCAACGATTCCAGTTCTTTAGCAATTTTAGTATTTAGGAATTCTGTTATGAAACATGAAACTCGGCTTTGATATCTCCTAGAAAAGAGTGGCCGTGAGGAATTTCCTTAAAAGAGGAGGCAGCAAGTCCTGAGTTTGCAAGAGAGGGACACAGAGGAAAAAGGAACAGAAAATGGAACTGCCCAAAGGCAGGACCTGGACATGTTTTGTTTTGTTTTTTCCTTTCAAAATGTCCTCTAAGTCTATAAATACAAGTTTATACCTGCACGCTTTGTATGAAGGTGATCTCTTTCAGTTTGACTCGACGTGTGTCTGCTGAGCGGCATCACGCCCAAGGCGGCCTCAGTGTGCAGGAGACTGGCTGTCCATGCTCACAACAGAAACTAGGGCATCACACAGGCGGCCAGAGCGGCAAGGCCTCACATCAGCTGGGGAACCCCCACCTGTGTTCCATCTGAACTAGCTGAGGACTAGTCACAAGGAAGGCGCCCAACACCAGGTGGCAGTGCCATCAGGTAAGAAGTGTCTGCTCCTTCCGTCTCCTCCATCCTCAGCCTGCCGGTTCCTGCACACCTGAGCCTGGAGGAGTCACAAGTCACAGCTGACAAGTGTGTGTGTGTGTGTGGGGGGGGCAACGAAGGAGGGACGAGGTTGGCCATGCTTCCCTTGCCCACTGAAAATTTCTCTGCCTTGGGGGAACTTGAGGTGGGAGGGGAGTGGTTCAATTTAAAAGGAACTAGAAGTTGCACTTGACTGGATTAAAATTTTAGTGGCTTGGTGCCTGTAGCTCAGTGGTGAGGGTGCCATATACACCGAGGCAGGCGGGTTTGAACTGGCCGGGCCCTGCTAAACAACAATGCCAAACGCAACAAAGAAATAGCCAGGTGTTGTGATGGGCATCTGTAGTCCGAGCTATTTGGGAGGCTGAGGCAAGGGAATTGCTTAAGCTCAAGAATTTGAGGTTGCTGTGAGCTGTGATGCTACCGAGGGTGACATGTGAGACTCTGTCTCAAAAAAAAAAAAAAAAAAAAAAAAAAATTTTAATTTCCCAGAAATATAATTATTTACTGAGACAAGCCAGAGAGACTGTGGCTATATAATATTCTAGGTACAATTTTAATCTATATACATATGGTATTACATCAAATTTCCAAATGATCCTATTATTACATCCATTTTACAGCTGAGAAAACTGAAATATTGAGAGTTTTAGCACCTGAAGAGACTGTGAAGGCACTTTGGTGTTTATTTTTATTTATTTTTGCAGTTTTGGCCAAGGCTGGGTTTGAACCCGTCACCTCTGGCATATGGGGCCAGCACCCTACTTCTTTGAGCCACAGGTGCTGCCCTCTGGTGTTTATTTTTATTGATTCTTTTTTCCATTTTTTTTTTTTTTTTTTTAATTAGAACATACCCACAAATTACTTTAAAACATATGGCAAAGTCCAATAACTTTGGAAAGAGAGCTTCAATATAATCCTACACCAATAAAAATTTATTCTGTTGATGAAAACATCTTGTTTTCAATTCTAATTTAATAAACTTCAATATTTGGAAAGATTTTATTTAACTTAAATAAATTCTGGCCAGGCACAGTGACTCATGCCTATAATTCTAGCACTCGTGGAGGCCAAGGCAGGAGGATCCCCTCTGCTAAGGAGTTTGAGAACAGCCTAATCAAGAGCTGGTCCCATTTCAACTAAAAATGGGAAACATTAGCCCGTGGTCCCAGCTACTCCAGAAGCTGAGGCAGGAGGATTGCATGAACCTAGGACTCTGAGGCTGCCACGAGCGAGACTGAAGCCACAGCACTCTAGTCCAGGTGACAGTGAGACTTTGTCTTTCTTAAAGAATAAAAAATAAAATAAAGCAATAAACAATTAAAATAAAATAAAACAATGAATTCTGTCACAATTTAAAGTTTTTTCCTTTCCTATCTTTAAAGTCTCTGCAGAAGTTAAACTGTGGACAGTTTACTAACCCTAACACACGTAATTATTCCCATACCTCTAAGCCTTGATTTACCTATATAAACTAAAAGCCTGCCTTCATACTATTTCGGAAATAAGAAAATGTAAAATGCTTTTAATACAGAAAATGCTGTAGGAGAGTAAATTTTGCTTAGTTCCCTGGTCTTCTGAACTGACTACAACTCAATAGTGTGCTTTGAAAACTGAAGGGGCTATCCTGGTGTTCCCTAAAGGTCCTGCAAAGTCTACTATTCTATGACTCTGTTTTTCTGATTCAACTAAAGAAGGCACTCATTATGCACAGTTGTGATGAACACCCCAGAGGGACAAACACCCACAGGGGCTGAGTCATTTGTGGGAAGTAAAGCAAGTTATGTTTTTACTTTGTGGCAAAGCTGGGATTTGAACTCAGTGTCACTACAACAGACCTTTATCCACTCTTGACTTTGTATCACTGAGGTATCTCGATTAAAGTTTTTTTACTTGAATCATTTCACATCATCACAGAAAGTTTTTATTTCTCCTTTATGTTTGAAGGATATTTTTTCTGGGTATAATATTCTAGGTACAATTCTAATCTATTTACATATGGTATTGCATCAAATTGAGAAAACTGAGATACTGAGAGTTTTAGCACCTGATATCTAGATGTAGGGGCCCAGATGAAAATTCAGGCAATCTGAATTCTGAACAATCAGTTTTAATTGCCTTACTACTTTTATACTTAATATTTCTAAGCTTCAGCTTCCATGTATGTTTGAAAATGTGGCTAATGACAACACCTACCTTATAAAATGGAAGGATTATGAGAAGTGGCTATAAAGATCTCAGCACATTGTCTACCTCAGGTAAGCTCATTAATTGCTGGCATGAGTTAGTTGGGTTCTGTAGCTGACATCATTTGTGATTTTGGACAGTTTACCTTACATTTATGAGGTCAGTTCCTCCTGTATCAAATGTGGATGTTAATGGCTGCTACATGGTGATGCTCTGAAGATTTACTGCACATCAGCAGTTCACAGCTCACAGCTCACCGTTCACAGTTCACAGCTCACTGTTCACAGCTCACAGCTCACAGCTCATAGCTCACAGCTCACCATTCACAGCTCACAGCTCACCATTCTCAGCTCACAGCCCACAGCTCACAGCTCACAGCTCATAGCTCACAGCTCACCGTTCACAGCTCACAGCTCACCATTCACAGCTCACAGCTCACAGCTCACAGCACACAGCTCACAGCTCACAGCTCACCGTTCACAGCTCACAGCTCATAGCTCACAGCTCACCATTCACAGCTCACAGCTCACCGTTCACAGCTCACAGCTCACTGTTCAGAGCTCACAGCTAACCATTCACAGCTCACAGCTCACAGCTTACCGTTCACAGCTCACAGCTCACCGTTCACAGCTCACAGCTCACAGCTCACAGCTCACCGTTCACAGCTCACAGATCACAGCTCACCGTTCACAGCTCACAGCTCACCATTCACAGCTCACAGCTCACAGCTCACCATTCACAGCTCACAGCTCACCGTTCACAGCTCACAGCTCACAGCTCACCATTCACAGCTCACAGCTCACCATTCACAGCTCACAGCTCACCGTTCACAGCTCACAGCTCATAGCTCACAGCTCACAGCTCACCGTTCACAGCTCACAGCTCACAGCTCACAGCTCACAGCTCACAGCTCACAGCTCACCGTTCACAGCTCACAGCTCACCGTTCACAGCTCACAGCTCACCGTTCACAGCTCATAGCTCACAGCTCACAGCTCACCATTCACAGCTCACAGCTCACCGTTCACAGCTCATAGCTCACTACTCACGGCTCACAGCTCACCGTTCACAGCTCATAGCTCACAGCTCACAGCTCACCATTCACAGCTCACAGCTCATAGCTCACCATTCACAGCTCACAGCTCATAGCACACAGCTCACAGCTCACCGTTCACAGCTCACAGCTCCCCGTTCACAGCTCACAGCTCACAGCTCATAGCTCACAGCTCACAGCTCACCGTTCACAGCTCACAGCTCATAGCTCACTGTTCACAGCTCACAGCTCACCGTTCACAGCTCACAGCTCACAGCTCACCATTCACAGCTCAGAGCTCAGAGCTCACCATTCACAGCTCACAGCTCATAGCTCACAGCTCACAGCTCACCGTTCACAGCTCACAGCTCAACATTCACAGCTCACAGCTCACCATTCACAGCTCACAGCTCACAGCTCACCATTCACAGCTCACCGGTCACAGCTCATAGCTCACTACTCACAGCTCACAGCTCACCGTTCACAGCT
>CAUYPK010158857.1:0-18394 GCA_963574355.1 Loris lydekkerianus | reverse complement strand
CCAATGTACTCAGCCCTACTATGAAGTTAAACTATAGCTTTCACATGAAGGCTATAACCCAACTATACCACAAGACTATGGGGAAAGGACCAAGGAAGGGGAAGGGAGGGGGGAGGTTTGGGTGGAGGGAGGGTAATGGGTGGGGCCATATCTATGGTGCATATTTTTATCTATAATAAAAAAATATATATATTTAAAAAAAAGAAAAAAAATGTAATAGGCAGGTCTCAGATTGAGAAGAAATACTCACAATGTATATAAAGGACATAGGAACTGACTCGGGATCATATTTAGAACTCCTACACACAGATGGCAAAAAACCCAACAGGAAGATGGGTAAAGGCTTGAACATATTCCAAAAGAAAATAATAGATGTACTCCAATCACACTTACCAGGAAATGCAAAATAAACCACAATAAATTACAAATTAATACTTACAATAGCCAAAACTCCAAGATTACTACTACAAAATGTTGGGGGAATAGAGTAATTGGAACTCTCCTATGTGACTGTTGTTAGGGTAAAGTGATACAACTACTTTGGAGGGCTGTTTGGCAGCATAAAGTGAAAATTACATCCATCTCAGCAATTCTACTCCCAGGCAATTAAACAAATACAACGAAAATGCATGTGCACAGAAGACTTCTGTACAAATGTTCTTAGGAGTCATATGCACAAGAGCCTCAAATTGGAAATGTCCAGGAGCTGGAGAATGGATAAAAATGAGTATTCAAGGAAATGCTATTCAGCTATAAAAAGAAGCATGCTAGTGATAAATGCTGCAACATGGATAAATCTCAAAATCATTGTGAGTGACGGGAGCCAGACACCTGAGAGAGCGTATTGGATGATTGCATTTCTATGAAGTTATAAAGCAGTAGAAGCTAATCGACAGTAATGGCATCAGAGAGTGCTGCTCATCCAGCATGTGGGAAACTAGATGGAGAAGACTATCAGGAAACCTAGAAGGGTGAAAATGTTCCATGTCTTGCTTGAAGCGGTCAGTTAGATGATGTAATCACTGTCAAAATGAATCAAATGGAACATTTAAGATCTAGGTATTTTATTCCATATGAATTATAATTGCAATTTATTTTTTAAAAAAGATCCCTTTGGAGAGTTTGTTTATAATGCAGATTCTTAGGCCAACCCATTTCAGATAGACTAAATTAGAATCTTCAGGAATAATTATAATAAACGTTACATTCTGAAAAACTGTGACAGATATTTGACAAAAAGAAAGGCTCCCGCTTAGGTGAATTAAGGGGGAAATGAAAAGGGCTTTTTAAGTAAACATAGAAAATGACTTATCTTTGCACAAAGGTGAAGAATAACAAGTAATAACTGTTCATGGTTATCTAACTCTTTCTCTCATGCTGAGAAAGAGATGGGAGTATATTATGGAGAACTAAAAATCTCCTTCCTTAAGGGAAGGAGAATATGAAGGACTAGTGGCTTTGTGGGGCTGTATGAGGGGTTAGACATAGCCACTCTCTGGATTCAATCTTGTGGGCAGCCTGAGGACCTAATCAACATTTATCTTAATTGCTAGTTTGAGACGATGTATTCTGAGTTCCCAGTAATTGACTTAGAAATGAACTTGGGATACACTGCCAGCTTATAAATTCAGGACAGCCTGTACTAGGGGAAAAAAATAATACCCTTTTTACGTGACAATTGGGAGAGAAAGAAGAATGTGGCAAAGAATATAGATGTGTGAAGTGAAATCAATCAGTCTGTTGCAAGATTTGTATGCTAAATCTCATCAGCAGCAGTAACTGAGTAGTCCCTGAACTAATACTCCATAAACACTCCTTGTGAGTGCTCTTTACTCCTCCAGCAAGGGAGAGAAGTGTAAGACTGGATATATATATATATATATATATATATATATATATATATATATATATATTTTTTTTTTTTTTTTTTTTTTTTAAATGCAGAATGACAGTGTGCTGGACCAGCTCCTAAAACAATTACAATTTGATTTCATTGTCTTTTCGGGTATAAAATGGACAGGGCTATGGGGGAGCAAGACCTTGGCCCAAGCTATACGCAAAAACTCCTGCTGCTTGAGTTTTCCGTATGAGAAGGATTTATAGTCTTTGGTTCCCTTAGATAATTTCACACAGAAACTTTCACTGCCTAGTACAGTAGGATCATGAAGTTATGCTTAGGTCTCTGTGAGGCAAGCTTTGTGGAATAGATAAAAAGGGAGACTTGAACATATTCTTGTTAGTAAAGTATCTCAAGAAGGGAAGAAAAAGTATCCAATGTACTCAGCCCTACTATGAAACTAATTTATGGCTTTACATGAAAGCTATGACCCAGTTATAACCTAAGAATAGGGGGAAGGGGGGAAGGGAAGAGAGGAAGGAGGAGGGGGGTGGAGGGAGGGTGATTGGTGGGATTACACCTGTGGTGCATCTTATAAGGGTGTATGTGAAACTTAGTAAATGTAGAATGTAAATGTCTTAACACAATAACTAAGAAAATGCCAGGAAGGCTATGTTAACCAGAGTGATGTAAATGTGTCAAACGGTCTATAAAACCAGTGTATGGTGCCCCATGATCGCATTAATGCACACAGCTATGATTTAATAAAAATAAAAAAGAAAGAAGGGAGACTTGCTGGGTGAATCATCAGAGGTGTGGTATAGGCAAGACTGAGGCACAGGCTGACTTATAGCAGTCTGTGGTTTCTGAGATGACCCCAAACTAAGAGAGGAACATGGGGATAGAAAATCCCAGCTATTTTCTTTCTTCTTTGAGAGGAAATGATTTGACTATAGTTGGCTGGTCCTGTAGGTTCATGAACTTTCCAAGCCGTTCTCCATGCTCTGCCAGACAGTGCTCCAAAGACACAGTGAGAACATGTGACTCCTCTGACATCACTCACTGGTTAAGTACAGGCAGGCTTCTTAGAGGTTTCATGTATGAGCTCTGAGATCAAGATGACAAGAGCAGGAGATACTAGCTGCTTTCCCTGACAAAAAACCAACAAGTGGACAGCTATTCATGAATGAAAATAAATCCCAGGAGGACTCGAGTCCAATTAAGAAGCTACAACACAGTGCGACAGAAAAAGGCAATAACTAAACATAATGGATCACTGCAGAGATTGACTTGATAGAGACACCTGGTGATGGCTAGGAGCAAAGATGAAGGTGGGCGTCTGTATCGGCCACATGGGGGTTGCAATAGTCATACCCAGTGCTCTGTGGAGGACTCTGGTAGCCTTTGTCACTGAGGACCTCAACAACCTCTGGGAAAGCTGCAGTTAAGGACCCTACTGAACCTAGTGGCCCATACATCAGTAGCTTTTGTCCCTGAGGTAACCTGCAGTCATTGTCATGATAGACTCCCTGGAGAGGAATATCTACTGTGCCTGCCTCAGAAGGAGCCACTGTTGTGTCCCCCTGGGAGCAGCGCTGTCACCCTCAGCCCCAATTCCATGTAGTCTCTGGACCCCAAAGCTATGACTACTCTGTGTATGCCTCTACTTTAGATGCCAGGAAGCTAATCTGGAGTGTCCCTGCTCCAAATCTTGCTCTGTGTATGCTCACACCTCAGGTACTAGAGCCACTGCCATGTAAGCTGCACAGCACCCTGGACTCTGGAGTTGCTGTCATTTGGGGAGTACCTATATTCTGTGGCTCTAGAGACACCTGAATATTAGACACCATGGTCACTACCCCTGTGAGGGTACCATAAGCTAGACTTTGTACCAAGTGGAATCCTGACAGTCATGAAATCTCTGATGGGAGAAAAAGAGATCAGAAGTTTTCCAAAAGTTTTCTCCACTAAAACCCCAAATACTCCTTGTTGTTGCTGTGGACATTGAGGATCCCTGCAACCTTCTCCAATGCTGACCTCAGATGATGGAGTTGCATAAAGACTACTCCACTAGGTGTTCCTCAGAACAGAAACCATCACACCCTCCCCAGCTGGCACTCTTGCATATAACCACAAATATCTGTCTTCACCAAAACCAGTTCATAAAGTCCGGAAGATATAACTGTTCCATCACATGCTCACATATCAATGCAGGGCTATAAGAAACACACAAAAATCAAAGAAACGTTACACCATCAAAGGTGCACAGTATTTTTCCAGTAACCATCCTCAAAGAAATGGAGGTCTATGAATTGCCAGGCAAAGAAATAAAATAATTGCTTTAAGGAAGCTCAGTGAGCAAGAAGAGAACACATACAGAAAAGTCAATGAGTGAAATTACAAATTCAACACAGAGAGAGAAGTTGTAAAAAAAAAAACAACAAAATTTCTGGAGCTGATAAATACAATGAAAGAAATGATAAATGCATTACAGAGCCTCAACAGCAGACTTAACACAGAAAAAAGAATCTATGAATGTGAATACTGGTTATTTGAAATTATCCACACATAAGAGAAAAAAGAAAAAAAAATGAAAAAGAAAAAATGTATGTGAATTATGGGACGTCATTAACACCATCATGCGAAACAATTTTTGCTTCATTATATTTCCAGAGAGAGTAAGAAATGGACGGAAAGCTTTTTAAAAAGAAAAAAATTCTGAAAATTTCCCAAATCTGGGGAGAGATATGGATATCCAGGTACACGAAACTCTTAGATCCCTATACAGAATAAGCTATCCAAAGGAGAAATTGAATTAATCCCATTTAGAATAACATCAAAAACAATGAAATAGTTAAGAGTAAATTTAACCAACGTGGTAAAAGATCTGTATACCAAAAACTGTAAAACATTGCTAAATGCAATTGAAGAAGGCACAAGAAAATGGAAGATATTCCAAGTTCAGGTATTAGAAGTAGTACTCTTAAAATGTCCACATCACTCAAAGCAATCTATAAATTCAATGCAATCCCTGTGAAAATGCAATAATATTTTTAACAGAAATGGAAATAACATTCTTAAAATTTCTATAGAACCACAAAAGACCTTAAGTAACCAAAACTATTTTGAGAAAGAAGAATGAAGGTGGAGGTATTCCATTACTTGACTTTAAAATATATTATAAAGCTATAGTAATCAAAACAGCATGATACTGGCATAAAAACAGATATATAGACCAATGGAACAGAATAGAGAACATAGAAATAAATCCATGCTTTACAGTCAACGCCAAGAACACACAATGAGGAAAGGATAATTGCTTCAATAAATAGTGTTATAAACTGGATTGTCACAAGCAAAAATGTGAAATCAGACTCCTATCTTACATAATTTACAAAAATTTAATAGAAATGAATTAAAGACATAAGATCAGAAACCATAAAACTCCTAGAAGAAAACATAGGGAAAATCTTCTTGATATTGTTCTTGTCGATGATTTGTTTGACATGACACCAACAGCACAGGCTGCAGAAGCAAAATAAGTACGTGGGACTCCATCAAAGTAAAACTCTTCTTCACAGGCCTCTCTCACCTTCTCTCCTTCATGAGAGGGACCCACTTCCCATTCTCTTTGGAAGTGCTCTAAACTTCCCTTTGTCTTTCCTAAATAAAACCTCTCTTTGTTATGCTGGAAAAAAAAAAATCTTCATTATAGAAAAAAAATTTAAAAAACAAATGAAAACAATCAACAAAATGAACCAAACAACAGTTACACTGAGAGATAAATCAAAGATACAATATCCTTCACTGCAACATCAAAGAAAATTAAGTACCTTTCAATATATTTAACAAAGGATGTGACGTGTCTCTACGAAGAGAACTACAAAACTATAAAATACTGAGAAAATAAATAACAGGGGATGTTAACTTATGGAAGAACATATGCTCATGGCTTAGAAGAATCAACACTGTAAAATGTCTATACTTCACAAAGTGACCTTCAGATTTAATTATATCGCCATTAAAAACTGATGTCATACCTTGAAGATCTTGAAAAAATAGTTCTACATTTCATATGGAGCCAGAAAAAACCTCAATAACCAACACAATTCTACAAAATAAGAACAAATCTGGTGGTATCACTTTATCTGACTTCAGGTTATATGCTGTAAGTTTATAGTGGTCAAAACAGCATGGTATTGGCATTAAAGTAGAGACATACATCTACAGAACAGAGCAGAGAATCCAGAGATGAAACTAGCTTTATATGGCCACCTGATCTTTGACAAATCAAACAAAAGCATACCTTGGGGAAAAGAATGTCTATTCAATAAATGCTGCTGGGAGAACTGGTTAGCCGCACACAAAGGACTGAAGCGGGATTCTCACCACTCACCACTTGCAAAAATTAACTCACAGTGGATAAAAGATTTAAATCTAAGACAGGAAACTATAAATACCTTGTAAGAAAGTTTTGGAAAAATTCTTACTTTCATTGGCTTAGGGAAAGAATTCATGAAGAAGACCCCACTGGCCATTAAGCAACAACTAAAATAAGTAAATGGGTCCTGATCAAGTTAGAAAGTTTCTTCACAGCTAAGGATATGATCAACAAAGCAAAGAGACAACTTTCAGAATGGGAGAAAGTACTTAGATGCTATGATCCAACAAAAAGCTTGCAGCCAGAATCTATGGAGAACTTAAGAAAATTAACAAGAAAACAGCAAACAATTCCATTAAAAACTGGCAAGAGACATGAACAAAAACTTTTCTCACAAGGGCAGAAAAATGTCTGGCAAACACTTGAAGAAATGCTCATTATTCCTAATCATCAGAGAAATGCAAATCAAAACCACTTTGTGATATCACCAATGAGAATGGCCCACATCACAAGCTCCCAAAGCAACAGATGTTGGCAGGGGTGTGGAGAGAAGGGGACACTTGTCTACTGTTGGTGGGATAAAAACTAGTTCAACCTCTATGGAAAGAAATATGGAGTTTCCTCATAGGACTGAAAGTGGACCTTCCTCTTCATCCTATAATCCCATTAGTAGGTATCAACCCAAAAGAAAAATTTCATTTTACCATAAGGACCTTTGCACTTGAATGTTTATAGCAGTATAGTTTATAGTCACAAAGATACAGAAAAAACCCGTGTGCCCTTCAACACAGAAATAGATTAATAAATTGTGGTATATGTATACCATGGAATACTTCCAGCTGTATAAAAAAAGAGATTTTGTACCTTACGCAACAATTGTGTGGCTTTGCAGGATATTCTCCTTAGCAAAGTATCACAGAAATACAAAAATTAGCATCCCATGTACTCAGTTCTAATTTGAAACTAGAAGATTAACAAATGTGTGCTCACATGAGAGAAAAACAGAATTAAATTCAGATGGGGGCGGGGAAAGGAGTCAGAGGAGTTCCCACCCAGGGCGTATACTGCGTGGATGTATGGCACACTTCTGGGGTGGAGAGCACAACGTGGACTTTAACCTGACAAAAGCAATTTATATAACCTAATTGTATGTATTTGCATATTAACATGAAACTTAAAAAAAAAAAAAATGAAAGGCAACCTATGAGTGGAAAACAATTAAATATATTTCAGGAACAGATACAGCACAATACAAAACGTGATTTGGTTAAAATTATGCAAAAGAACTGAATAGAGATTTTTCCCAAGAACATATACACATGATGACAGGTCTATTAAAAGCTGCTCAACATCACTCACTAATCATTAGGAAAATATGAACCCAAACCACAATGACACCTCACTACCTCATAGTTGTAGGATGGTGGTTATCAAAAGACTTATGGTAACAAGTGTTGACAAGGATGCGGAGAAAAAGAACCCTGTACATTGTTGGTGGGGATGTAAACTGGTACAACCACTACAGAAAACAGAAAGAAAGTCCTTTAAAAAATTAAAAATAGAGCTGCCATAACTACTCTGTAATCTAGCGTTATCACTTTTGGAGAGATGTGTGTGTGTGTGTGTGTGTGTGTGTGTGTGTGTGTGTGTATGTGAATGTTATTATTATTTATCCATAAAAAAGAAGGAATCCTATGACTCAGTGTCCATAGCTCAGTGATTAGGGCGTCAGCCACGTACACCAAAGCTGGCAGGTTCAAGCCTGGCCTGAGCCTGCTAAACAACAATGACAACTGCAATAAAAAAAAGCCAGGCATTGTGGTGGGCACCTGTAGTCCCAGCTACTTGGGAGGTGGAGACAGGAGAATCGCTTGAGCCCCGGAGTTTGAGGTTGCTGTGAGCTGTGATGTCACAGTACTCTACCCAGGGCGACATGGTGAGACTCTGTCTCAGAAACAAAACAAAAAAAAAAAAAAAAAAAGAAGGAAATCCTGCCATTTGCAACAACGTGGAAGATCCTGGAGGGCGCTATGCTGAGTGAAATACCATGGTATTTGACACACAGATACCATGTGGTGTGACTTGTATGTAGAATCTTTAAAAACATAAAAATAAAAAGAGGTGAACGCACAGAAATAGAGTAAATGGTGGTTTAAAGGGCCTGGGTTTGCATAGGGGCTGTGGAGGTGTTGGCTAATGGGTACAAACTTAGATATTGGATCAGTAAATTCTGAGGATTTAATGTACACCATGGTGACTATAATTAACAATAGTATAGTATGTATTTGAAATTTGCTAAAAGAGTAGATATTAAGTGTTTGTAACTCTTGTACTAAAAAAAAGAAAAAAAGGCTGGAAAAAGAACCATATGAGGTGGCGCATGTTCTAATTTATTTGACAGCAGCCATTGTTTCACGGTATATAAATATGTGGAATCACCTCATTGTACACTTTAAATATATACCTTTTTGTCAATTGTACCTCAATAAAGGTGGAAAAAGCTAATGAATAAGATGGGCAAAAATAAAAAGTATAAGTAACTTTGTGTGTTATTATCTAACCACCTCCACCCTAGGTCTTATTTTTCTCTTCTTAGAGTTGATTTGATGCTGTGTGAAACCCAGGCTGTCCTAAAGGCGAAGGAGATGATGAGGACAGTAGCTTACATGTCGGAGCTGCAACCCACTCACTGCTCCACGTTGTGTTGACACACCTCCACCCACCCCCCTTCCATCTTTAGCTCCAGCACTTGCACCATAGGTACAGGCCTGCAGACGAGGAATCATTTCTGAATATCCTGGGTTGCTTCATAGCTCCAAGTCTCAGGTCTTGATTTCTTCCTGTGGGTCTTTCCAGAATCCCATGTAGACGTTTTATTAGAGCTTGTTCATTTACCTCCTTGTGTGTCTGTAAGAGACTGTGAACTTGGCAGGAGCACAGTCTCCGTCCCCCTTGTCTGTCTAAGTTTAGTCCTTGTATAATTTATTAGCAAAAGTAGGAGGAGATATAGTAATCATGGCAGTATTATTACCCTTAACATTATATCGTTATCTCTTGGCATTCATGAGAGATTGGTTCCAGGACTCCCTGTGGGATAACAAAATCCATCAGTTGCTGATATAAAATGGTATAAATTTGCATATAACCTACACACATCCTCTTGAGTACTTTAAATCATCTCTGAGTTACTTACAATACCTATTACATTGTAAATGCTATGTAAACAGTTGTTATTTTCTATTATTCAAGGAATAATGATAAAAAGACTCAGTACACGTTCAGTACAAATGATTATGGTTTTGAGACAGCGTCTCATTGTCACCCAGGCTAGAGTGCCGTAGCATCAGCCTACTTCACAGCAACCTCAAACTCTGGGGCTCAAGAGATCCTCTTGGCTCGGCCTCCCAAGTAGCTGCGACTAAAAGCACCTGCCACAGTGCCCAGCTAGTTTTAGAGATGGGGGTCTCGCTCTGGCTCAGGCTGGTCTCAAACTCCTAAGCTCAAGCAATTCACCTGTCTTAGCCTCCCAGAGTGCTAAGATTACAGGCATGAGCTACTGTGCCTGGCCAGTACAAATGATTTTATAAAAAAGTTAGTTTTCATCTGTTGTTCATTGAATTCACAGTTGTAGAACCAAAGGTATGGAGGGGGGGCATAGCTGTAATGATGGTAGCAGAAATATTACATCATCCACACCAGCAGTAATAGTGAATATTTATTGCTTCTGCCTAGAATTTTGCTTAGACATGTCTGATCTCCTGTAATCCTGACAACTCTATGATGTATTTATTATAATTATCGTCATTTTAAAAATGAGAAAATGAGATATAGAAAAGTTGGGGATCTTGTGCAGTGTTGCATCTTGTGTGGATGGTGGCTCTAAGACTTGCCCTGGGCTCGCCCAGAACACAAGCTCTTAATTTTATGGCATACTCCCTACTGCTCAGCTGTGAGAAAGATGTTGGGAGGTTAGAGGGTCAAGCATGAGCTTACTGCCAAAAACCTTTTCCCTCAGAATTATAGAAATTAACTTTGGGAAAATTGCTAATTGCTGAGCTGTGTCTTCAGTTACATATTTTACATGGATGTGAAACATATATGAGTAAACTATTTATGATAACATCAATAATAATAATATTAGATAGCAGCCCCAAGCATAGGTCATTAGTAGAGTTCATATCCGTGCCTAATGGTGGATGCATTATGTTCACTGACAAACAATGGTGACATACAGATTCTCTTTGTCTCGCAAATGAGCACATTGACAAAGCTGGACATTCATTCATCTTGTCCTCTGTAAATGTCTGATTTTCTGTCCCTCTGATGATTGGCAAGCTTGGAGCCATCTAGGACTCTTTCTGTTGGTCTTGGGAGGCTTCTTGGCCTCTGATGCCAAGTCTGCAGAGCCATCATCAGAAAAGCCCTGGACAGGTGTTAGTTACACTTATTCTTAGCTGCTTGTCTCAGACCCTCTAATTGCAGGTTTAAGCTTAGCAGGCAATGAGGCTCTTATTCCATTCAACTGATGAAAATTATGAAGAATTGACAGCAGACACATTGATCCTGGGGGAAATATTGAGAGAAAGTTTAGAGATGGGACAAGACTCCCTAGTTGCTCAAGCTGGGACAGGAACTCCAGGCCTGGGCTGCTGATTGTTTGATGTGCAGGTCATTTCCACCACACACCCTGAAATATTTTGATCTTTTTATTTCTTCTCTGTTTTCTCTCTATAGATTGAATGTTTAATCAGCTACCTTTTAAGCATCCCCTATATTTTGAAGTACTATCCAGCACTATCGATCTTTTGAGGGGCACCAACTTCTTTCAGACACTTAGGCGAACGGTGGACTCTCTGCCCTCCATGCCCCTGAGAACGGGAACACTTACACAGGAAAGTGGCTCAGAGTTCCATTTTGGCCAATAAATGGGTCGTCCAGAGATCCATGGACCCCCAAGTTCAAGGCCTCCCTCAAAGTCACTATTATGGTTACCTAAAAATTCCTTCATGGGGGAGGCATAGGGAGTGTCTTAGGAAAAAGCGATCGCCACTCTGATGTTTTCTACACCCACTTGTTCCCCCAGAGCCCACAGTCTAGTGAGAAAGATGGCAGGCACAAGGCAATTGTAACAAAGTTTAGGCGTGCAGGCTCAAGGCTGTGAAAGACAGAAGAACATCCAGCCAAGTGTTAGGATTTCAGAATAAGGATAATGGTTGTGAATATAAACTTCTACTGGTCAATCATCTTATGATTCAATCATTGTGATTTATTCATTGTGCTTTTATATATGAATAAAAGTACACTCAGATGGTTTACATGACACTAATGGTTTTGTAGCCAAAATATTTGAATTTTTCTCCTCTATTCATGTACCTATTTCTTCTTATTTCTTATATTATTATTATTATTATTTTCTCTCTCTCTCTTTCCAGGGTCTCACTCACTGCTGCCCCTAGACTCTAGTGACATTATTGCAGTTCAATGTAGCTTCAAACTTCTGGGCTCAAGCTATCCCACTGCCTCAGACTGTCAAGTAGGTGAGACTATAGGCACACCACCACATCTAGCTACTTTTTCTATTTTGTAGAGAAGAGGTCTCACTGGGTTGCTCAGGCTGTTTTTGATCCTGGCCTCAAATGATCCTCTAGACCAGTGGTTCTCGACCTTCCTAATGTTGTGACCTTTTAATACAGTTCCTCATGTTGTGGTGACCCCCAGCCATAAAATTATTTTCGTTGCTACTTCATAACTGTAATTTTGCTACTGTTATGAATCATAATGTAAATATCTTGTATGCAGGATGTATTTTCATTGGTTGCAACCCACAGGTTGAGAACCGCTGCTCTAGACTCAGCCTCCCAAAGTGCTAGGATTACAGGCATGAGCCACCACGTGGGCCTCTTCTTAATTTTCCCTTCCCTTCCTTCCCCTACTCTCTCCTCCTCTTCTTCCTCTCCCCTTCCCTCTCCTCCTCTTTGTTTTTTCTTTCTTTTCTTTTTTCTCTTCCCTCCCTCTCTCCCACCCCCATCTTTCTTTCTTTTGACTGTAACTCTTTAGATGTTAGAAGTCAGATACTTATTTCATACAAGAGCTATGAAAGAGCCATGGACTGTTTATGTTAGGAAAATGCAATAAGACTCTCTTCATCCATCCAGACAGAATTCTTTTGGGTGGGAGTAACCCTTATGTACCTTTTGGGGGATATATAATGTTCCTTTTTTCTGATATACAGAGGATACCTCTCAAATGAGAGTCTCATTACTTGCTTTAGGGAAGAAGGGACAGGGAGGACGGACTTCTGGCTTTTGCTCTTTTCTTACATTCCCAAGGTGCCATATGTTGGGGTAGCATGTTGTGAACCCCATCAACACCTCAGTGGCAGGAAAGGAGGGAAGAATTGGGGACTAAGTACTCTCTTAGTACTTAGAAATATCAAAGCTAGCAGCGAGCAAGAACGATAGGCCCTGTGTGGGGGGCAAGGCACCCAGGGAAGCAGAAGAACGTGGTGAAGAAGGCTAAGCACAATACTTCAGAGATATTAGTCTTACTGAAATCACAGCAAATGCTTGGAGAAATAATCACATCAGGATAGACACATACAGTGAATGAATTATTTTTATTTGCTGCATAAATACTGGTGGGAATAGATTGCATGTGGCCAATATGGAAAAAATATTTCCCCCCCTCCGTATACGGGGCATCTTGGCATCTGTGTTTTTAAACTACACTAACTCACAAGCTTTGCAACAGAACAGTTGGGGGTTAAATAAAAGTTGCCATACCAAAACATTATTAAATAATGCATAAAATTTATGATGAATACTTTCAAATATTGCAGTAGCAGCCAAAGAAATTGAAGGAGGAAAAAAAATTACACCATTTTTCTCCCTTGGAAAGAGTTCCCACATATTCTTCAAGACAAGTTTAAAACAAACAGCAATTACAGTTTATTTTTCAACTCACAGAAGGGGCTCTTTGGATTGCCAGTGTTTCTGAGCTTGTTAAATTCCTTTGTTCAGCTTTAATTTGAGAATCAGCAGGATACAGTAGTGTGTGTCTGATGTAGGATCTTCATCTTGTCATTCAACCTTCGGTGACTTAAACCTGTTTCCACGTGAGTAAAAGATGCAGTAGGTTTCTCTCTACATAGCGTGTTATGATTTTGCCATTAGTCGATGGGGCCCAGTGAAGTTTTGGGGTTGATGTCTACATCACCCTAGTAGTTGTAGTTTTAAATGCCACAGGATAAACTCCAAAAGAAATGTTTTAATCTCTCTGATTTGCTTTTAACATTTTAAGTAATTCTATGAGGACTAAGACAATCTTTATGACCACTACAGCAAAAGATGTTTACCTACAATCATAGGAGAACGTGAGAATTTGTCCCTTCCGTGTGCCCCTAGGAAAGACCTGAGGTTATTTTATTTCAACTAACTTATTGATAGTGATACTGTTTACTATTATCCAATGCAGTGAAACCAGAAGTAGTGTATTTCATTGAAAGTATTATTACTAAATTTAACATAGTTGTTCATTATAAAATCAAGATGCCAAGAAGCAGGAAACTCTTCTATAATCCCACCGCAAAGCACAATGGATAACATTTAAGAGTATAAACTTCCAGATGTAGTTTTTTGCATGTGTTTAGAAGACTTTTCTATTTGTAGGTATAAATGTATTTGTGAGATACTAGCATGCTTTACGTCCTATTTGTGATACATTGCATTCAGCCCAGCTGCATATTATGTCACAAACACTTTTTTCATATCATTGATCGTGCTTCTAAAGCAATACTTTTAAAAAATTCTAGTAGTTTAATTGTGCAGACACACCAAAACAGTAAGAAAATGTGATTGTTTTTCTTTGCTATGATTTCTTTCCAGTGCTACTATAAATATTCTTATAATTTACAATTGAATACTTTTACACCCAACGTGGTACCATGCCATTGGCCCAACCCCGTCACGCACCTCATCCCCCGCCTTCTTTCCCCACCCCTTCCCCACACTCTATATAAGCAGCGGCTTTACGCAATAAAGTTGAGTTCCTGCTTAAAAAAAAAAAAAAAAAAAAGAAATTAAATCAGAAAGGAAGAGCAAAGAGAGGGAAGGAGGGAGGGGAGTGGGGCTTTGGTGTGTGCCACACCTTTTGGGCACAAGACACGACTGTTAAGAGGGACTTTACCTAAAAAATGCAATCAGTGTAACCTGGTTTATTGAACCCTCAATGAGTCCCCAACAATAAAAAATACAGAAAAAAAAAAAAATTACAATTGAATACTTGTGTACATTCTTATTTTTTCCCTTGGATAAATTCCTGGTAATTAAGTTAACACCTTTACCATCTGGTAGTTCATGTATATCTTGTTGTGAACTTTCTAATCTGTTATTTTGTTCTATCTGTGCATCCTATGTAGTTCTTAACTCTCTTTACTACTGGTGGTACATTATTTTGAAAGATTATTTTCATTCACTATGCTATCAGATTCTTCAGCCTCCCCCCCAAATTAATCAATATCGTAAACCCCATAGAATCAATGCTATTTATTTCTAGTGTTTAGCCTATTTTGTTATGATTTTAATCATTCACTACGCCCCAGAATGCAGGTAATGGCTAACCACCAACCTCTGCCTATTGTTTCCCCTCATAAATTCCTTGTCTTTTTCTTTTCCCAAGGGTAATTTCCCAGGTGTCTACATTTTGACTAATCTCTGGAGCTAATTTGTCACAAATTGTGCTTGCAGAGATAGCATGTCCTATTTTCTGCTATCCACATCGCTGTTTCTTATTCCCATTGTTCATTCTCCTGTTTCTGTCTTCACGTTATATTATTGCATTTGTTTATTTCTCCTTACATACCATTTCTGCATTCCATTCTCTCTTTCCCTTGATTCTGCTCTTGGAGATGACTTTATCTTCCAGTCCACTACGTTTTTCTTGGCCATTTCTCAAGTGGGAGAAAGGAAACACTTAGCCACTAGGTATTTGAAAACAATATTTCAAAACAATATTGCTTCCAAACAGAGATCAACACCCAGCAAATAAAGTACTCGTTTCTTAAGAAAGAAAGTAGAAAATAGGAATCTTTATGGAGTGGTGGAATGATAAGTAAAAATTTACAAAGACTATTTCAGTGTTCACAGTAATCTATGATCATAAATAACATTCATGAAACAAATGTTTGTAATCTGACTGTGCTTTTGGGGCAATCATTTTAGACTTAGGGAATAGAGGCAAAAAGAAGACACAGTCTCAGGAGGTGACATTTTAGAGGGGAGCAGCTGAGTAGAAAGACAGCGATGATGTGGAGTTGCCAGCTCTGCAAGGTGGGTATGAATGAGAGGAAGGCAGAAAGTCCCAGGAGCACACATGGCTCTATGTTCATGTGTGCACGTGTATATGTGAGAACTTGTGTGTTTGTGTGGTGTGGGGGGATTTGTGGGGGTATGTGTGGTGTATATTTGATGTATGTGTGTGATGTACACGTGGTGTGTGTGTACAGTGGGGGTGAGTGCAATGTATGTAAGTGTGGTGTGTATTTGAGGCATGTTTGTGTTGTGTGTGGTGTGGGCTGTGTCTATGATGTGCTGTGTGGTATTTGTGAATATTGTATGTGTTTGATGTATGTGTGTGGTATGTATCTGATGCATGTGTTTTGTGTGTGATGTGTGTATGATGCATGTGTCATAAGGTGTGTGTAGTGTGGGGTGTGTCTGTGGTGGGTTTTATGGTGTATGTGAATATTGTTTTTGTTTGATGTATGTGTGTGGTGTATGGGTGATGTATGCATGTAGTATGTGCGGGGTGTGTGTGGTAGAGAAGTAAAGATTGGAAAATGCCTCTGTGAGCACATGATAAATGAAACCCCAAGGAATTCATTTCAAGGAAATTCAGGGAAGTCACGTTGAGAAGAAAATGAAGAAAAAGAATGTTTAGTAGAGAAAGTGACATGTGCTTAGACATGGAGTGAAAAAAGTGTTTTTATAGAAAACCGCAAGTAATACCATATATGCTCAAGTATAAGCCGAGTGTTTTCGGCACAAAATTTGTGCTGAGTTCGGGTTTTTCGGCACAAATTTTGTGCTGAAAAAACTTGGCTTATACTTGAGTATATACGGTAAGGCTTATGGAAAGTACATAGGATGTGGCCTGTAGAATTGCAGAGGGTTGTGTGTACAACAAAGAGATTTTCCCTTTGATTAAAAAATCCCAGGGTAGCGCATGTGGCTCAAAGGAATAGGGCGCTGCCTTATATGCTGGAGGTGGCGGGTTCAAACCCAACCCTGGCCAAAAAGTGAAAAAAGAAAAAAAAAATCCCATTTCTTAGAATCTCTCTCTACTGACAATGACTGATGTACTCAACAATATTTATAATAGTACAAAACTGGAAATGATCCAAATGCCATTCAAAAGAAGAGTGAATATAAAATGGCATATCTATATAATTAAGAACTATACTACATAAAAAGTGATGAATAACTTAGACAAATATAACAATGTCCAGAGAAGTGTTTATAGTAGGCTTTCTTTTACACATGAAAAAAGGGGTATGAACACACACACACACAAAAGTAGTTTAACCTAATGCTAATAACATGTTCAACTGCGGAGCTGGTTAAGAACCAGAAGAGAGGGAATCAGGTTGGAGACACGTGCATGTACCTTGCTATATTGCTTTGACTTTGGAATTATGGGGAAGCTTTATATAATAAAAAAGTCAAACATATAAATAAAAAAATTTAAAAAGAAATCCTTATTTCCAAATCAGGTCATGAAACAATGATAAGCTTAGTATGCAAACATTTATAAAAGTGGCTAGTGAAGCAACAGTTTGCAGGCGCTGAAACACAGAAAGGGTATGGCTGTGATCTGTGCAGAGAAGGGAAACACAGGAGGTTATAAGCTAAAAGCCTATATGCTCTGTGCCCAAGCGGCCTGAGAAAAGCAGTTTAGATTTCTCACTGCTCTAGGTTTCGTTGTAGGCCTGGCGACCTCCGAATGTGACTGTTAAACTTGGGGGCTTTGGAGCCAAAACTCCACTCCCAGAGATACTGCCCAGAAGCTGATGCATGCAAGTCATGTAATCAATACGCTGTATGGCCTCCGGACCATGGTTAAGCGAGATATTAAGTTTCTGCCTCTCAGGCTGTTGTGGGTTTCCAGAGATTTTAAGGAACAATCTACCCTTTCTTTATTGTAGTCTTGTGGCTTATCGGCTCACAAGCAAAGCAGCTAACGTATGACTCATGTGGTAGTTGTTCTGGGTTAGGAAAATGTATATTGGTTAATCAGCAGGCACCAAGAAAAAGTTAATCAGATTTTACCAGATGTTTTGTAAAGCTATTGTGTGATTATAGATCAGCAGTGTGTACGTGGCTAGCTGGCTATTTAAGCTGGCTGGAAATAAAGAATATCGCCACTTGCCATTATGGACGTGTAGCTGTTTCTTGCTTTCATACCATTTCAGGAGCGGGCTTTACACCTGTGACACCAGTCACTCCACGATCCCTTCTGCAACAGGAGGTGAAATCCACATTCACTCTAGCTTTTTACCTGGGGAAGTTTCCATAACACAAAACTGAGAAGGAGAGCCTAAATAGGGATAAGTGGGTGTCACTGAATAGAGAAAAAAAAAATAGATTGGAGCTCAAGGATTCCGAGGTTGCTAGAATTTGGGGGACAGGATACAAGAGAAGAGAAAGCTAAGCAGAGGAAACACTTCGAAAGTCTGTGTAAAAATCCCCTTGAATCTCTGGCTGAACGCTAAGTTTATGTGGAAAGCGAGATTTCAAAGAAGTGGTCAGGAATAGCTAATGAAGGATAGTGAGCTAAAGAGGACATGAGTGGTCACCCATGCTGTGAAACATGAGAATTCAGGTTGGTCAGAGAGAAGAAGCCATATTTAACTTCCCAAACATTATTCACAACCATTGAAGGGTAGGTAAGGAATAGAGTTGCTTAAGCCTTAGGGCTGTCTTGTCCAATATGGCAACCACTAGTCATAGGTGGCTTTGGCTTTTTAAATTTAAACAAATGGGACTCGGATTAAAGATGGCGGCTGAGTAACAGCTTCCCTGTAACTGGGCCTGGCGAATCTGGGGAGACAAGACTCCAGACATCTCTGGCCGGTGGGACCTGCCTATAATCATCCCTTTGAGGACACAGAGAGCCAGCAA
>CAUYPK010158848.1:0-22239 GCA_963574355.1 Loris lydekkerianus | reverse complement strand
TTCTTTCTTTCTCTTTCTTTTCTTCTTCTTCTTCTTCTTCTTCTTCTTCTTCTTCTTCTTCTTCTTCTTCTTCTTCTTCTTCTTCTTCTTCTTCTTCCTCTTCCTCTTCCTCCTCTTCCTCTTCCTCTTTTTTTTTTTTTTTTTTTTTAAATAAAAATGGGAGTGGAAGAGGATATTGCTATTGCACAGGCTGGTCACTGACCATTGCTTTCAGCCCCAGAATTCTCTGTTATCTCTTTCTTTTGTTGAGATAGAGTCTCACTCTGTCCTACTAGGTAGAGTGTCATGGCATCATAGGTTACAGCAATCTGTAACTCTTGGGCTTGAGCAATCTTCTTGCCTCAGCCTCCGGAGGAGATCTTGGTCAGGCTGATCTCAAACTCCTCAGCTTAAGCAATCCACCTGCCTCAGCCTCTTGGCCTCAAGCAATCCTCTTGCCTCAGCCTCCTAAGTAGCTGAGACTACAGGCACCTGCCACAATACCTGGCTAGTTTTTCTAGTTTTTAAGTAGAGACAGGATCTGGGTCCTACTCAGGCTAGTCTTGAGTTCCCACCCACCTCAGCCAGAGTGCTCGGATTACAGGCTTGAGCCTCTGCACCTGCCTACTGCTGACTTCTCGCCTGAGCCCAGGCAAAATGGGCTCATCTCTGGAATCATCTGGAGACCATTTGAAAAAGTACAGATTCCTGGGCTTGCTCTCAAATACTGAATAAGAATCTTTGGAGGTCAAGTAAAGAAACCTATATTTCTTTACCTGTCTCAATATGATTCTGATGTAGGTGATCTCTGGATTCACTTTTTAAAGCAATGCTTAAAGATGGAAATTCTATAGTTCAAAATTCTGAATCCTCCAAGTTTTCTTTCATCCTACTAGAATTAAAACTACCATGGCTAGCTGGATTGTAGAATGAGGGTAGTCTCCAGACAAATATACAATATTTAATATATAAAAATAATGGAATATTTATATTACAACTAAAATCTAAATGATACATTAATTTCAGTATTATTATTAACTGCATAATGTCTAATGATATTTGTAAATACACTGTACTACTATTTTGGTTTAAATTGAGTTAAGCTGGACATTTAAAAAAAGACTTTCAACTGAGTGTGATGTTGAGTGCCTGTAGTCCCAGCTACCCCAGAAGCTGAAGCAACAATATTTCCTGAGCCCAGGAGTTCCTGAACATCGAGTGAGATCTCCTCTCAAAAAAATACATATATACCCATATATGTACATATATACATAATAAGTAAAAATAAGGCAGGCATGATGGCTCATGCCTGTAATCCCAGGACTTTGGGAGACTGGAGCAGGAGGATCACTTGAGACCAAGAGTTTAAGACCAGCCTGGACAATATTGTGAGACCCTGACTCCATTAAAAAAAAAATTAACAGGGCATTATGGTGGTACCTGTAGTCTCAGCTACTTGGGAGACTGAGGTGGAAGGATTGCTTGAGCCCAGGAATTTGAGGTTGCTGTGACCTAGGCTGAGGCCACGGCACTCTAGCCTGGGTGACAGAGCAACACTTTGTTTCTAAATAAACAAATAAATAATTTCCCATCTCTGAAATATTGGCTTATTTCCTCAATAAAATTATGGAATATAAGACTTTTGTCTGCTACCTTTACCTTTTTTCTCTTTTTCCCTTTATAAATATGACAAAAATTTAAAAATCACTTACATATTTCTTGGCCTACAGCAAGACACATAGCCACTTAGAATGTATTAAAACCATCTAATAGTGTTAGTAGTTAAAAGCAGTGAGGGGTTAAGTGTCTCATGTATACTGTTGGCAGTTTCCTATAAACTTTAACAACTTGATTATCAAGTCATATAACTAAGGTATGGATTCAGTAGATATTATGCAGCCATTGAAATGACATAAAGTTAATGTATTATCATGAAATGATATAATATTTAGTGGAAATGGAGGACACAGTTATATAAGATATAATTATGATTGTATGCACAATATCTTCTTATCCAACAATTTTACTTCCCAAACAGGTGTGCAAAGATAAATATATAAGGATGCCCACTGCATTACTTATAATAGCAAATTAGAAACTACACATCTTCACTAGTGGTGATCAGTTAAAAAAATATGGTATATTCACAAAATGGAACACTGTAGTCATTTTATAAATGGAATAGATATGCATATCTGGACTTTAAAAGATGTTTGGACATATTGCTATGTGGAAAAAGAGCAAATTATAGAATGGAATGGCTAGAATAAGCCCTATGGTAAAAAAAACTCAATAAAGTAAGTATATGTGATAAGTAATAAACAACATATATAGATATATATTAGATACTATATGTCAAGATTATAAATATGCATAATAAATAATGGGTACATTAAGCTTTTTATAATAGTTAGCTCTAGGATTGAGATAATAATAATAATACAGAGTGGCCATAAAATTTGTATGCATAGTTACAACTATGTAAATTGCACACAGACTTTATGGCTACCCTGTAGTAATAACGATCTGTTAGTTTCTCCTTTATTCATTTCTGTATGTTGTGTTTAGTAAGCATGATGATTTATAATTCATTATAGTATGATACATGTGTTTTATAATACAAATACATAAAATTTGAACACAGAAAAAAGACAGGATGGAAATAAATACATTATGGTGGTTGTTTCCAGCTGATGGAACCATGAAAGATTTAAAAAAATTATTTCTGCTTAAATTTTATTCCATGCATATGTCTTACATTTGTAATTTTAAAAAGAAGGTAATAGGGCTGGGTGTGGTGACTCGCACCTGTAATCCTAGCACTCTAGGAGGCTGAGTTGGGTGGATAGCTTGAGCTCACGAGTTTGAGACCAGCCTGAGCAAAAGTGAGAGACCATCTCTACTAAAAAAAGAAAAACTGAGGCAAGAGGATCGCCTGAGTCCAAGAGTTGGAGGTTGCTGTGAGCTATGACACCTTGGCACTCTACCCAGGGCAACAGCTTGAAACTCTGTCTCACAAAAAAAAGAAAAAAAATATTGAAAGTAGGGGAAAGAGTTGCTAGGGATCAGATTATTATTATTACAAGGTGGCCTTCAAGTTCATGTGCTTAAATAGTTGTAACTATGCACACAATCTTTATGGCCGCCCTGTATTATTATTATTATTATTTTTTAAGACAGTCTCACTCTGTTACTTTGGGTAGAGGGCCTTGGCATTATAGCTCACAGCAACCTCAAACTCTTGGGCTCAAGTGATCCTATTGCCTCAGCCTTCCCAGAGTAACTGGGACTACAGGCGCCTACCACAGTGCTCGCCATTGTCCTCCCCACCCCACCCCCACTCTTTTTTTTTTTTTAAGACAGAGTGTTACTATGTCGCCCTCTGTAGAGTGCTATGGTGTCACAGCTCACAGCAACCTCAAACTCCTGGGCTCAAACGATTCTCTTGCCTCAGCCTCCCAAGTAGCTGGGACTACAGGCACCCGTCACAACACCCAGCTACTTTTTGTTGTTGTTGTTGCAGTTGTTATTGTTGTTTAGCAGGTCTGGGCCACATTCGAACCCTCCCAGAGTGTTTGAGAACTCAGGATTTTGAGAGCAGCCTGAGCAAGAGCGAGATTGCTGTCTTGGCACCCGTAGATCAGTGGTTAGGGTCCTGGCCACATACAAAATCCTGAGTTCTCAAACACTCTGGGAGGCTGAAATGGGTGGATCACTTGTTGGAGAGCTCCGGAGTTTGAGAGTAGTCTTGCTCTTGCTCAGGCTGCTCTCAAAATCCTGAGCTCTCAAACAAGTGATCCACCAGCCCCGGCTCCACCAGCTCCCAGAGTGCAAGGATTATAGGCATGAGCCACCACATCGGGCTAGGGATCAGATTTGGTTATTTAAACATTTAAGTGTTTAAACATCTCAGTTTATCTAAGTTTATAGATATATAAACTGTTTTGCTGGGGACATCTGCCAAACATGCTATTATCATTGTGTTAATCATAAAACTGTTGATGTTGGAGTTCCTTAGAGCAGAGGACACTTGCTCCTACAGTGTAACTTCTCCATTTGTTTCTAAGGAGTAATCAATGCATGTGACTTCAAGATAGAGTCAATTATTTTTCAAAATAAATTATTTATTAAAACCCCTTGAGTACTATGCTGAGTGTGTAGTGGTACTGCCTTATTTAATCCTAAAGACAAGCCTTTATTTGGTTTGTTTGTTTTGTATTTTTTAATTTAATGTATCATAATTATACATATTTGGGGGGGTACATCTGATTTTTTGATACATGTGTATAATGTGTAATGATCAAGTCAGGATAATTGGGATATCCATCGCCTCAAACATTTATCTTTTCTTTGTGCTAGGAACATTCCAGTTTTTCTCTTCTAGCTATTTTGAAATGTACAATAAATTATTGTGAACTATTATTTCCTCCCATAGCATATGAGAACTTATTCCTTCTAACTATATTTTCCTTCCTACCCATTAACCAACTTCTCTCGAGAGGCGATTTTAAACAAGTAGCAAATTTGGCAGTTTTCTGGAGCATTAGAGTCTTGAGGCCATAAGTCCTTCCACTCTGGGATGTCAGCTTATTTCTCAGAAGACCTCACAGCTTAGTTTTTCTCAGAAATGTTGACCATCTGATGCAAAGATGTGGACACCAACCAGCTCCTCACCTCAGAGTCTGCTTTTCTGGTAAATTCTCTTGTGGGAAGATGCTAATATGCCAAGAAAACTTCTGCAGCAGACCTCAGTGGCCCCAGAATTTGAATTCCATGGATCATAATCCAGAAATGGTACTGCCCTCAGAACACTCCTGCCAGGACCTCTGTTTTCTCGGCACCTACGCCCTTTGCTGATTTTCCACCTTTCTAACAAAGGAGAGATGAGGAAAGGCTGCCGCACCAGAATCCACACAGAAAGGCACCTGGACTTAGGGCATCTGAGTCATCAACTTTTGCAGGGATGCTGATGGAAACTGTTTCATTGATGGAAAATCATCAAATTGCTTCAATTCTTTACTGTTGTGTTTTTAATTACCCTGCCCTAAAGGTTTCATGGCAAGAATTGTAGGAGACATAAATAAAGTCATTTCATGACATAAAACCTTTTCAAAAGCCAAAATGAGGAAAGGAAAGAAGAGTTGGTTCAAATACCACAGAGACAAAAATGTGTTTTTCTGGGACAAAGGAAAACGAATAGTTCAAGCTCACAGCAGTTTTTGGTCTCATTTGCGCACACATACAAATAATTCCTTAAAAAAAATTCTATTCAACACTTGGGTACAAGTACATGGTGTACCCAGGAAGTTCAATTGTCGATTTCTCATTATTAACACCCTCGTTTTCCTTGCTTGCTCACTGCCAAATAAAACAACAAATTAAGCCCAAGCTGCTGTAGTAAAACAACCAGGAGCATAATTATCCTAGATAGAAAAGCTCAGTCAGCATGTATGTTTCCTATGGGGAGGGCTTCTTTACTTGTAAGAAGGTCCCACAGTGTGTCCTTATGACGACTGACCTATTTCACAGGCAGAAGAATTTCCTACATTTCCTTGAATATGATGGAAACAGGGCCAAGCACGCCTAAGAAGATGGTTACCTGCTCAACAGGCAAAACTAAAAGAGCCCCTAAAGGATGCTACTATCTCAAGGGCTGTGTTTTCTCTCTAAAAACACAACCTCTGTGTGGTGACAGGTGTGGTTTTGTGCTGTTTTCTCTGGGGGTGGGGGGGCAGGGGTTGCACAGAGTCCTCCTATCTTTGTGGACAGTTCTCAGTCAGTTCTGAGACCGGAGACTGGAGCAGGGATGCTTTAGTCCCAGAGGTATGCAGTTTTCAGCTAAAGTGGCCAAAGGAATGTCCCAACCGCGCATTTCTACCAATGAGGCAAGCTAAGGGATTCTTTCTATTTTTTGGAATTTCACTGAGCTGTGGAAGGAAGAAATGAGTATGATTTCCTTTTTTTTTTTTTTTTTTTTTTCCCCTTTTTTTTTTAAACCTGAAACAGGAGCAGGATTGTAGCTGTCACAAGCTGACTAAATATTTTTTTACAACACCAAAGCCTTTAAAATACTTGGAACACTCCGTGAGAACTAATGTTTATGTTGGGAGCTTTACATGAGTTGAGGGGTGTGTGTGTGTGTGTGTGCAGGTTATACATGCACGGTGCCAACCATCTGCCTGGTGGCTCCACATCTGAGGAGGGTGGGAAGAGCGAATCATTCTATCCATGGTTTGGAATAACTTAATACTGCAGAGAAATAGACTTCAGTTCAATGGTCTGAAAATGGAAGAATCAGAATGAGGTTTGCAGTAAGCCCAAGAATGCCCTTGACATTCAAACTATGCACCCTAGCTCTCCTGATTCTGAGACACATAATTCTACTCTCTCTCCCTTGCCCATGCAGGTTCTGTGCAGTGTCTGGATTTAGCCTTTAGGCCTCAAAACCCTATGAGGATTTTATTTCTTGGAGAAAAGCCTAAGACCTGGTTGCAGAGGACTGATTTCATTTTCTTCCTTAAAAGAGGCCACTAAATTAAAACTATGTAGAAAAAAAGAGACTGTGTGCCTTGAGAAATTCATTTTTATCGCATTTATACTAGGGTGATTTAGTATTTATCCAGTAATTGGTTCCCAAGTTGAAACACTTTTTTAAATGAATCCATGAATCAGTTCACTGGAATGTTCACTGGGTACTCTTTTGCACTTGTAAAATATTAGCTTTTAAATGGGTTGTTAAACCAGTTTATGTGTGAGTTGACCCTTAAGAAATCTTGGTGTGACTGTGAAGGTCATAATCATGACTAGAAAAGTGACAGAGGTGTTTTCTTCCTGTGGTGGATTGGTAGTATCATCTTTCACGTGAGAAATACAGTTGTTATTATCAAAGTACAATTTTTATAAAATGAAAATCAGAGCTCTTAATACAACTATTTAAGGCAGTACATATCAAATATTTATTTATTCTGTTAATTAACAAGACATCCACATGGCAAAACAGGTTCGTAGAAGGATTCAGGACACTAAGTATATATAGTTTTAGATGAAAAAACCTAGGAATAAGATTTATACATTAGATTAAAAAACTGGATGGGAATGCAAAATGGTATAGTCACTTAGAAGGCAATGTGGCAGTTTCTTACCATGCTACACATACTCTGATCATAATAATCCAACCAACATGCTCGTAGGTATTTACCCAGCTGAGTCTAACTCTTACATCCACACAAAAACCTGCATGCAGAAGTTTATAGCAGCTTTATTTATAAGTGCCAAAAGCTGGAAGCAACCAGTTGTCCCTGTCCCTCAATAGTTGAATAGATAAACAAAATATGATATTATCCACATGATGAAGTATTATTTAGCATTAAAAAGAAATGAGCTATCAAGCCATAAACAAACATGGAGGAATCTTAGAGGCATATTGCTAAGTGATAGAAGCCAATCTGAAAATGCTATGTATTATTATCTCAACTATATGATATCCCAGAAAAGGCACGATTGTTGTGACAATAAATAGATCAGTGATTGCCAGGGATGAGTAGGTAGAAGCATAGGGGGGTTTTAGGACAGTGAAATATTCTGTATGACACTGTAAGAGTTGATATATAGCATTATAGATTTGTCAAAACTCACAAAACTGTATAACACAAAGAATGAACCCCAGTATAATCTATGGGCTTTAGTTAACAATAACATATTGATACTGATTCATTGATTATAACCATGTACTGCACTATAGCAAGATGTGAATACAGGAAAAGGGGAAACTGCAGGGGGAGGAGAGAGGCCGAGACAGGCTATAGGGGAACTGTCTCTACTATCCTTTGAATTGATCAGCAAACCTAAAAGTTCTAAAAAGTAAAGTCTATCAATTAAAAAAAAAAAAAAACTTGTTTAGTGTCCTCTAAGGTAATAAACCTTTGGGATTCCCTCTTCTATCCAACAAGAACAACTCTACAAAAATCATTTGCCACTTACCAACCTCCTACAAATTTATATCTAATTTCACAGAGTATGAGCTCCAAGCATAAATAGTAAGTTAAACAAAGATGCCTTTCCATGATTACAGGGATGAGCCACCATGTCCAACCCAAATCATACATTTTTAAATGTATACAGTTGATTGTATGTCAATTGTACCACAATAAAAAATATGAGGAAAAAACCCCCAAAACCAAAGATGCTGCCAGGAAGGGTATGTTAACCACTTTGATGAAAATATTTCAACTTATATATAAAACCAGCACATAGTACCCCATGGTTGCATTAATGTACACAGCTATGATTGAATTAAAAAAACAAAAAACAAAAAACAAAGGTGCATTTCCCTAGAGAATACATGTAAGTAGGTCTGTTAGACAATTCCAATAAGGTGCTGAAAGGCCAGATATACATTCTTCCTTTTGCCTTATTTATAAATTTCAGATCTTTTTCCCTAATATTATCATAGATCCTTACACATATTTGAATACTTTTGCCCCACTTTTGGTCAAACTTACAGTCAATTTCCAAATGATAAGCTAGCTACTGTTATTATCTAGAGTCCAATCAGGAGACAGAAACCATACCAATTATTTTAATAGAGGTCATTTCATATAAAGAATTATTTATCAAATATTGGAGAATTGGAAAAGCAAAGAGAAACCATTAAGATATCACAGAAGCAGCAACTTCAGGAAGTGATTATCACCCTTAGGTCTGGAGTAACAAAGGGAAAAGTCTGGATTATTCAAATTTAGAACCTTGGGACTAGCCTAAAAGATCCAAAATGCTGATTGCCTGATGTCTGGGGGACTCAGAGGAGGGAGCCAGATCTCTGAAAAGGGAGTGTGATAGGCTGGTGCCCGTCTCAGTGAGAGGGGGGTTACCATGAGGGTGGTTTGGGGAATGTGGACAACCTGCAAAAGGGATCCAACTGCTGGTCCTAGAAGGAACTGCCATTGCCAAGGTGCAGAGCTGTTTCCAGGGTGACATTTACACCAGGAAGTAAATAGGAAGGAGCAAGTACCTTGTTCCCTAGTGCTTCCTATTGGCAGGAGCTATCAAGGAACAAGCTGGCGAGGGAGAATTGTGATTTATGTTACACAGTGTGAATAGAAAGATGAGTCTGGTGGTGAGAAAAAATAGTTTAACAACCAGCGCACAGCTCCAAACTGTGTAGGAAGCAGGAACTTTGGGGTCAGACAGACCTGGTTTTGTATCTTAGTTTGAATGTCTATTAGTATTTTACTGTTTTAGTCTGGGCAAATAGCATATTGCATTGCATTTCTCTAAAGGTCACTTTCCTTGTAAGAAAATAGGGACAATAATACACATTTCACAGGGCTTTTGTGAGCACTAAATAAGATCACATATGTATAATTACCCAGCATGGTGGTAGAGCCAGGATCTAAACCCAAGCAGCTGTGCTTCAAAGCCTACGCTCTTAATTAATAACCTGACTTTCTAACATACATTGAAAACTAACCTATAGGTCAAATATAATACAATTTGGGGCGACGCCTATGGCTCAGTGAGTAGGGTGCTGGCCCCATATACTGAGGGTGCCAGGTTCAAACCTCGCCTTGGCCAAACTGCAACAAAAAAATTGCTGGGTGTTGTGGCGGGTGCCTGTAGTCCCAGCACCTCGGGAGGCTGAGGCAAGAGAATCACCTAAGCCCAGGAGTTGGAGGTTGTTGTGAGCTGTGTGATGTGACGGCACTCTACCGAGGGCGACAAAATAAGACTCTGTCTCTACCAAAAAAAAAAAAAAAAAAAAAAAATATATATATATATATATATATATAAAAATACAGTTTCGTGGGTGAGAGGGGGAGTGTGTGTGGTTACAAAAAGGCAACAAAGAATCCTTGTGCTGATGGAACTGTTCTGTATCTTGAGGGTGTGGTAGATACACAAAACTTTACAGGTAAAAGTATTGTGTAAACACACACACACCAGTGAGAGTAAAACAGAGTAAATCTGAATTAGATAGCTGGATGGCATCAATGTCAATAATTTGGGGGTGATATTATGCTACTGCTTTAGAAAATGTTACCACTGGGGAAAACTGGAAAAAGTGTACAAGGGCTGTCCCTATACATGGTGTTACTTCTTACACCTGTGTGTGGATCTATAGTTATTGCAACAAAAATTTCAATTAAAAAATAACATTTTGTCATCAATGCTGAGATAACCATCTATGATGCACTTAGCATTAACTGCAAAATGAGGGATATATACTAAGATATATTCATGTTATACTGAACATTTCTTTTGTTTCATACTGAACATTCTAAGCCATATGTCTAGAAATCTGTAAATGAATAGTTTGAGGTTGGATGCCAATGGATTGAACTTTGTGAACATAAGTAAAAGCTAGATAACCTTCAGATGACCTTTTGATTCTATAAAATCTAATGAATATGATATTTTGAAAGATTTGGGATATCGTCCCAGAACATAAATGCAAAACTTGAAGCAACACAGGATATTTAGTCTCTGTCCATCTTATCTCATTTATGGAAAATGAAACATAACTGATACAGGCTTCAAATTCCCCAGAGAGTTCTTTTTGGACCAAATCATCCAGAGATATACCTAGATTCTCTGCTTCAGCTTCTATTAGGATACAACTAGTAAATTAAACTTACATCATCATTTGGAATGTCAAGAGAAAGTGACATGCAAAGAACTCAGCTGGTTCCATAGATAAGAAACTTGTACAAAAGTATATGTCAAAAAGATCTGGCCAAACAGCTGAAGTAACAGATGAAATCTAGCTCCTTTCCACAGAGCCTTATCTTCTCTTTCTTTGTTCTTATGAAAGTTCTGGGGCATTTATTTGGTTTTGGATATCTTCCTGCTGGAAGACAGCAGTTAAAATCATCAGTTGTTTTGAATCAGTTGCCTTGACTGAAGACATATCTGAATTTCTTTGGCTACATCTGAATTACTAGCTCAAGAAGTGATTGAGAAGAGTAATGAAAACACAGGTCAAGTTTTGATTGTCAAATAAAAACAGAAAATTATACTGAGACTTCATTTCTCATCTCTATTGTGGCAGGTGCAGATGTTGCCTCTGTCTGTCTGGGCTTGGAACATTTCTCCCACCACTAAAAGTATGCTTCCATCAAAAGCCAGAAATGGCAGGAAATAGAGATAAATCCTTTTCTTGGTGGCTCCATGTAAAGGTCCCATCTCATTTGGTAGTCAGCTGCTAGTGTAGGATAAATCATGCTATGTGATACTGCATAATTCTGTCATTGAAATATGTTCAGTCTCTGAGATAAAAGATGGCTTTTACAAAGGGGGAAAAAACAAACTCTTTTATTGGTTTATTGAATTAGCAATTTGTTTTGAACTCTCTACAACGGGCAATTCTATTATTGTGCTCTGAACACACTTCATGTTCCACAAATTCTTGTTAATTATCTGTGATAAGAAGTGAGAAGAACAAAATCCACATACGGAATTATCCCAGGAGGAATTTGATGAAGACAATGTGGCCTTTTCAAAAGCCAACCCTCTTTTGAATATGTTTCTATTATTGCTTCTATTTTAATTAAAAAAATTCTACTGTATAGCAAGCGCTATGAATATGTCTTGGAACTTTCCAAAATACCTTACAATTGTGGCATGAGGTCAAACCACTGAAAAACACAATGGAGTGGATTGATGGACGGAGGAGAAAATTGCATGCATGTCTGGGCTCCTTCCTCCCCGGCTCCCACAAGCTCTGTCGAAAAGAGGCTGCCAATGGTGTATAAAGGTCTGCCCTTGGCCGCAAATAACTCTGCTATTCTAAGGACATCAAGGTCTCTATAAGGCAATGAAGCCAGTGTGTTTGTGAGTTGAACTCAGCTGTAAACAGATTCCAGCAGGGAAGTTTCTATAGACCATATTAAGTCAGAATGAAACTGGGATCAGATTAATGCCTTTCTATGGTGTTTGTGCTGAGAGTGGGCGGAAAGCCAGAATTCACGATGCCACTTTTCCGGTCTGAACCTACAGAGGCCCTTAGTTTGGCCCTGATCTCAGCATGCAAATTTCTCTCTCTACTTCTAGTCAGCTGTGTTACCACCGACAGTTGCGATGGGTAGAAAGGAGGCAGAAATGCACATATATCTATCACTACTAGAAAACCAACTGTGAGCCCAGCAGCAGCTTTTAGAGACATAAGAATGTTAACTAATAAATCAGAAAACTAAGGCAAAGTTATCTCAACCTCTCTTCTGCCACTGAGACCACGGTGTGTGATGGGCTGTATCAGAATACAAAGTTGGTCAAGGCAGTTGTTGTGGTTGTTTATTGGGAGAAAATTGTTTTATAAATCAGCACCTTTCCTGATATCCCTTAATTTTACTAATGGTACCATCATTTTCCTATCGTCCAGCCTTGAAGCATCAGATAGTCACCCTAGAGGCTTCTATCACTTGCCACATGTTATTAGCCAGTAGAGTCAATCTATTACCATTTCTCCCTCACAGTCTCTTGTGTCAGTACCTGTTCACTTTTATTTCTGTGGCTCTTCTCTCACAGCTGTATATGGTCTCAGCCTTTTAACACTCCAGTTAAAGTTACTCCCCTCTGAAAAATTTGTCTTTCTCACTCTATCTCATCATGTCACTCCTTTTTTAAAAAGCTTTCAGTGGCCTTGACCATACACTATTAGATAAAGGTCTAAATTCAACCAACCATTCACAGGCTATCAAAATCTGTCCTAAAATTTCTCTTCCCATCTTATCTCTCAACATGAATTATACATTCTTCTCAAATGAGTTTATTGACTGTCCCTAAGACACTTGACTCATTCCTATTTGCTTTGCCTTTCCAAGGCTGCGGCCTCCAGCTGGAATGCCTTCCCTTGCCAACACTTAGTCATGCACCCTGGCGTTCTTAGCTGACTTCTCTGTGTATATAGTTCTTACCTCCTCAGCTAAATGCCCTGCTCCATGCTGGGCTCGTCCTACAATCTGTGTTCTTACCTTTGACAAACTTCTTTCGCAGATAGATATGTTTTGTTTTGTTTTTAAGCTTCATTATTTGACATTGAGGCAGAAAACTATAGTGTCTACGCTCTGACCAGTTACAGATTGTCCACTGCTCTGTGCATTCTGGAACCTGGTGGGCTCCAGATGATAAGTGGCTCCTATACATTAATTTGATCCTAGGTGAACGTACCAAAATATGGAATCTTATTGCTGAAAGGAATTTAAGAGACTGTTTTGCACCTAGTATTCAAAGTGAAGTTCACAGACCAGCACCATTGTGTCTATCCCCTGGTAACTTGTTAGAATTGTCTCATCTTGAGCTCTGTCCTGACCTACTGGTCAGACTCTACGTTGCAACAAGATGCCCGAGTGATTTGTGTGCACAGTCAAATGTGAGAAGCACTAGGACAGTCCCCACCTAGAGACCTGATTGCATGACAAGATGAAAAGAAAGAGAAGTGTGACTTAATGGAAGATCATTCTGAAATAAGAGTTGTGTGTTTCATGCCATTTACTGGATGGTGATTCTGGAAAAATCACTTAACCATTTTGGGCTTTGTTTTCTGATCGTTCAAATGGGAATAATATGTTCCTGTTGTTTCATGGAGGTGGTTGTGAGGTTCAAAAGAAATAAACAAGCAAGCAAACAAACAAATGAAAGTGATTTAAAAACCATACAAAGTGGACATATATTTTTAAATCATTATTATTAGTGTTTTTAAAAACAATTGCTTTTGGTTTTTTGGGTTTTTTTAGACTTTTAATTAATTAATTTATTTATTTTTTATTAAATCATAGCTGTGTACATTAATACGATCGTGGGGTACCATACACTTGGTTCATAGACCGTTGGACACATTTTCATCACACTAGTTAACATAGCCTTCCTGGAAAACAATTGCTTTTGTTAGAGTCACACAGCTGTTTTGTGGCAAGGCAGGGACCACCACACAGTTCCCCTGCTTTCTCATCCAGTCTGTGATGAGGGAGGTTCCCATCATCATAGACTGGAAAGGCCCTTGGCACTGCAAGGGCCAGCTGCAGCAATCTTTTGAGAAAGGAATTTGACAATCTGTCTCAAGAGTCTTTAAATGCTTTAATACCCTATGACCCAGTGACTTTTCTTCCAGGAATCTATCCTAAGGAAATAAACTGAAATGCAGATTTCATAACTTTCATTAACTATTACAACTACAGATTTACTTATAATGGAAAAAAACCCCAGAAACAACCAGAATGTCCAACAACAAGGAATGGTTGAATAAATTCTAAGACATCCATAAGCTAGTTCAGTATGTAGCTATTAAAATTTTTGTCTAAAAAGAGTTTTAAAGGATATGAGAAAATTTTTGATGTAATATTAAGCCAAGAAAAAGAGGGAGATCATAAAATTATAACTGAGTATGATCTCAGCTATGTTTAAAAAGTATGTGGGGAAAAGCTACCAGGAGACATAGGAAAATATTAATAGTGCTTGTCTTTGGGCAGCAGAATTTTTTTGCTTTGCCTTTCATTTTTTTAAAAATGATACTGGCTACTTTTGTTCAATGTACATGGGAATGCCTAAAGTGAATTAGGAAAAGTAACTGTTACTGTAAATGTGCATAATGGAAGTGAAATGTTTGTTGGTTAGTGGCTGTGGCTAATTTTAAAATGTCTTGTTCTACCTGCCGCCCTGCTGCCCCCTCTATTGTTTTGGATAGGGAATATGTGCACAAGATTATAAATATATATATTTTTTACTCCCAATAGTACAGCTAGGTACATAATACACTAAATCTCCCTTCTATTCCATCCCTCAGGCCAACTCCTCTTCCCAGAAGCAGCCACTGGTATCAGTTTCTTCTGATCCCTTGCAGAAGTAGTATATGCATTTCTTCCAAAAGGAATCACACTACATCACACTACAGATTCTTCTGCACTTTTTTTTTTTTTTTTTTTTTTTTTTTAAGACAGATTTGCTTTCTGTTGCCCAGGCTGGAATGCTAGACTATAGCTCACTGCAGCTTCCGACTCCTAGGCTGAAGAAATCCTCCTGCTTCAACCTCCCCAGTAGCTAGGATTACAGCTGTGTGCCACCATACTTGGCTAATTTTTATTTATTTTTTCCCTAGAAATTGGGTCTCACTGTGTTACACAAGCTTGTCTCAAACTCCTGTCCTCAAACAATCCTTCTGCCTTGGCTTCTCAAAGTGCTGGGATTAATGGGCATTAGCCACCACAACACCTAGCTATACCTTTTTATTAAAAAAAAAAAATTTAAATCTTCAGAAAAGTTGCAAAGATAGTAAAATGAACTCTTTTTTTTTTTTTTGAAACAGAGTCTGACTTTGTTGCCCTCAGTAGAGAGTGCTGTGACATCACAGCTCACAGCAACCTCAAACTCTTGGGTTTAAGTGATTCTCTTGCCTCAGCCTCCTAAGTAGCTGGGAGTACAGGTGCCCACCACAATGCCTGGCTATTTTTTTGTTGTAGTTGTCATTGTTTAGCAGGCCTGGGCCTGATTCAAACCTGTGAAGCTTGGTGTATGTGTCTGGTGCCCTAACCACTGAACTCTGGGCACCGAGCCTAAAATGAACTCTTGTGTGCCTTTACCCAGATTTATTAATTTTTAACATTTTGCTGCAATTGAATTGTCTCTTTATATATGTATGTATGTATATATTCTATTTTGATTGTTATTATTACTATTATAATTATTGAACCATTTAGAATGAAATTGCAGACATTTTTATCACTAAATACTTGTCTGCATGTTGCCTAAAAACAAGGACATTCTCTTACATAACCATGATACAATGATCGAATTGAGGAAATTTAACATTGATACAATACTGTTGTCTAAAACATGGTTCAAATAAAAAATTTTCCAGTTGTCCCAGTACTATCTTTTGCGGCAATTCTTTTTTCTCCACATGAAGATCTGATCCTGCAGCAAACATTGTACTTGACTGTCATGTGACTTGATTCAACCTTACTGTGATACATACTTCAGTCTACCTTTGTCTTTTATGGTATTAATAGCATCAAAAGAGTACAGGCCAGTTGTTTTTCATGCACCATCTTCTTTTATTCAATGATATATCTTGAAGAGTGATCTAAGGAATTGAAAATCAGCCTATTTGTTTTTTAATAGCCACATAGCCTTCCATTACATGGAGAAGGCATAATTTACTTACCTAATATCCTATTAATTCAATTCCTCCCTCATGATCATAAGATGCAATGCACAGTGTTTTTGCGTACAGTACAAAGAAGTGTATGTCTATCTCATAAATTCCTGAAATAGCTGTCTTAAAGGATATAAACATTTTGCATTTTTATGGATGCTGTCAAAACATAACTTCAAAGAGGGTATACCACTTTATGGTTCCCCCCAAAATGCATGTTAGTCTCACATCTAACTTAATGCTGCATATCATCAAATCATTCTGTTTTTGACAATGTGCATGGGAAAAGTACTTTAAATTTGTTTTTTTCTTATTGTGAGATTGAAAATATTTTCACATATTTAAAATGTATTTGCATTTCCTTTTCTATGAATTATCCTTTGTTAATATCTTTGGCTCCGCCTCCAAGTCAGGCCTAGTCCCAAATCAGGGCTCCCAGGAAATGGTGCTATTCTAGATATCTGTATGGGAAGCAGTTTTTCTTTACCAAGTACATCCCAGATTATCTTTATAGTTTCAGAGTCTGAGTGCTTGGGAATCCCATTGTTCTTGTTTTCTTTTCTTTAAGAGGTCAGCTTTTTATTAAACATAGTACAAAAGAAGTTTAGTTAAAAGACCAAAGCTCATGTCATTACTGGACTCTTCAGATTCTTCTTTCTTTGCTTCTACTTTCTCCTCTACTGGGGCCTGCAATGGTGGAGGGGGCAGGACCTTCTGCTGGTGCAGTGCTGGCTGCACCAGCCCCTACCCTGCAGATGAGGGTCCTGATGTTGACATTGGTCAGGGCCTTTGCAAACAAGTGGGCCAAAAAGCTTCCACATTTATACAGCTCCTTTAATGAGAGCACTGATCTTATCTTCTGTAAAAGCCACCTCATTTTTATGTAGAATGAGGGCCAAGTAGGTGCAGGTGAGCTTGGAGACTGAGGTCACCATTTAGGAGTTGGTTGCCAGATGTAGTGAGGGCCTCACCCCAGCATGAGCTTAGCTTCCTCAAAAGAACTGAACACCCTGCCATCAGCTGAGGAAAGGGCCTATTTTTCATTCTTAGTAAGTCCTTTAACCTATTAGAATTATTCTTTAATAAATATTGCTTCCACTGATGAAATGGATATATCCTAGGCCTTTTGTCGTTGCTTCTCTGCTTTACATACTCTAACTAGAGTCCAGAGGTTACCAGAGAACCTGTTGAGAAGCCATGGATGTCACCCAAGACTGGTCTAGCTCTAAGTTGTCCATGCATATAGACCGCAGAATCTTTGCCCTTCTGTAGACTCTCTCAGATGACACTTGGAGTTCCTCCCAGGAAAAGCTGGTCTACTGGTTTTATTCTCTGTCTCCAGGCCCTATCCCTAACATTTGTGGAACACAGGGCAAAAATACAAATAAAGGTCCATATACCATGTGTCTAAATATTTAAAAGTTATAAGTCAAAATAGTAGAGCAGTAAATAGCATATTTAATCTTCCTACCTTTACAAATATACCTTCATAATGACCTGGAAGAGTGACTTCAAATGTGCCATTATCAGAGCCCTCAGAGTTCCACTCTGAAATGTGGCAATATGAGAAAAGCCAGGTGTCAGGTGTGGTGGCTCATGCCTGTAAATCCTGCACGATGTTTTAATTCTAATAGGTTAAGGACTTACTAAGAACAAAAAAGGAGGCTGAGCCGGGAGGATGGCTTGAGCTCAGGAGTTCAAGACCAGCCTGAGCAAAGTGAGACTCTAACTCCATAAAAAATAGAAAATTTAGTCAGGTGTGGCAGGCACCTCCAGTCCCACCTATTCAGAAGGCTGAGGTAGGAGGATGATTGTACCTAGGAGTTTGAGGTTGCTGTGAGCTAGGTGATGCCATGGCACTCTACCCAGGGCAATTGAGTGAGAATCTGTCTCAAAAAAGACCTTGTATCCTGTTCCTTATTCTATGCCCTTTCCTGAATATTCCAGGTACCACTCCTAGGGACTATAACACACCCCAGTTATCCATATCTCCAGAGATAAACACCCTTCACTACCACTCGGGCTTAGAAAGTGTAAGGTCTGGAGGTCAGACTTGAGGAAATCTGTGCAAGAACTAAATGAACTGTTTTAATTCCCAGATATTTGGAGCACAATCTAGAAGGGGGTGAGCTTAGCTCCTCAGATCTCTGGCCCTGGGGGAGAACTGTGGCCATGGGAAGACCACAGCTGGGCCTTCCATAACATTTGGCCCAGCAAAGACCCCTCTTTCCAGGTCTAGCTCCTGTGTCGACCTAGTGGGTTATCACACAATATGTTGCTGAAGAATTCCCCATGACTTCTCATTTTGTATTTTCTTTGAACAAATGTTTGACAACTTGTTGAGTTTTCCTGGTAGCAAGCTGCTTTGTCATCTTTAGGTGATCCTAGCAAGATAGACAAAACTACAAAGTAGTTTATGCTTACTTACATGTATGTGTGTTTCAGTATCGCTTGTATTCAGAGAGAGCATTTTTTTTTTTTTTTTTTTGATTGGGGCTGGGTTTGAACCCACCACCTCCGGTATATGGAGCTGGCACCCTACTCCTTTGAGCCAAAGATGCTGCCCATTTTTTGTTGTTTTTCAAAATGGAAATGTTAATTTTTTCTCTACTCATCAAAGTAACATGCTCATTATCAAAAATCTAGGCATTACTTAAAATTACAAATGAGCAAACACCTATAGTTTCGCTATTTAGAAAGAACCATGATTTATATTTTGGTAAATATCCTTCTGAGCTTTTTTTGTTTTTTTTAAGAGATGGGGTCTCACTCTATTGCCCAGGCTAAAGTGTAGTGGCCCCTACAGTGGTGTGTGCCACCAAGCCAGGCTAATTTAAATTTTTTTTTTAGGTAGAGACAGGGTTTCACTATGTTACCCAGCACATTTGCTTTTATACAAAAATGAGATGACACTATCCATGTGGTTATGTAATCTGCTTTTCCTTTTAACAATTTGTGACAGGTACTTTTCCACTTCAATAAATATATATCTGTATCATCATTCTCAATGGTTATAGAGTTTTCTACTATGTTTGCTCATTTATTTAGTCTCCAACTCCAGCCTCAAACAATTTTCCTATCTCAACCTCCCAAAGCACTGGGATTATAGGCATGAGCCACTGACCCCAGCCTTCAACCTTTTTTTAAAAAAAGTTATTCAATTTCTTGCAAACATATCTTTTAAAAGAAAAAGTCAGCACTCTACCATAAAACACAATGAAAAACATCTTATTTAAATAAAAAGAGAATCATATTTCAATCCAACACATTTTTCTGTTCATATGTACACCCAATGGTGATATTTTATAGGCTAATTTCTTTCTTTCTTTCTTTTTTTTTTTTTTAAGACAGAGTCTCACTATGTCACCCTTGGTAGAGTGCTGTGGCATCATAGCTCACAGCAACCTCCAACTCCTGGGGTCAAGCCATTCTCCTGCCTCCGCCTACCAAGTAGCTGGGACTACAGGTGCCCACTACAATGCCTGGCTATTTTTTGGTTGCAGCCGTCATTGTTGTTTGGCAGGCCCAGGCTGGATTCAAACCCGCCAGCTCAGGTGTATGTTGGTGGTGCCTTAGCCGCTTGAGCCACAGGCACCAAGCCTATAGACTAATTGCTAAACAAATTTTTAAAAACTGATGAAAGCTATGTTTTACTCAGGGAGGCTATTTTTACATAACATATAGGTTGTTTATATAGCAGGTACAAGTTTGTCAAGCTTCAGATGGCACAACGCTAAGTTGTAAGGTTAACACTGTCCAGCTAGTTGGTTTCTCCTTGCCCTGTGCACACTGGCAGTGCATACTGTTGACAGACCACCTTGTTCCCACCACTTCTCATTATCAAATCCACTGCAGTAACATTCATGTCCTTAAGATGCAAGGCCTACCAACAAGCCTCCCACAAATCCACAGGATATCATGATGTTTTGTCTGATAAATTGTATGGCTTCTTCACTTACATGGTTGATTTCAGGCGCTGCGTTATTAGCTCATTTCTTAATCTTTTTGCTTTGTTTACATCTTTTTACTCTTTTCCAGTCGATCTGCACATAGCCACTGTGACTGGCAATCTGAAGGAGAAAGCCACCGCGTATTGCAGTTGCTGCAAAGCTTTCCAACTTTCTAGAACAATAGTCCTGTGCACCAGCCAGTCACACCACCCATTACAATCTGGGTAGCTACTGAGTATTTTTCTACCAGCCATCCGGAACTATGGCCAAACACTTGATTCCACCGGTTTGTTCTTGCATACTCAGTTAAATCCAACACTTTGTAAGAGTCATCACCACTTTCATAGTCTTGGGGAAGGGGGTTCTAGGTCACCCTGATAACTCCCGTGGCCTGTTCTGGGATGGGCCCTACCCACACATTTGCTTTTATACAAAAATAAGATCATTGTATCCATGTGCTTATGTAATCTGCTTTTCCTTTTAATGGCATATGACAGATGATTTTTCAAAACAATAAATATATATCTGTGTCATCATTCTTAATGGTTATAGAATTTTCTACTGTATTTCCTCATTTGTTTAAGAAATATTCAAGCACTGAGCTAGCCAGGAAGAATGCATTCCTCGATTAGCAAGTCTTTGCAAACACAAATTTGCATTATTCATTAATTACTTCCCTAGAACTGAGCAGTATTCAATTGTTGCTACTATAAAAAGAGATATGATGAATATGCATATCTACATTTTTGTGCTTTTGCCTGAATATTGCCATAGAATAAATTCCTAGGAATGTTTAAATTACTTGATCAAAAGTAAATCTATTTTAAATATTGATAAAAATACAGATTCTCTCAGAAAAGTCGTTCCAATTGATTTTCCCATCAATAGTGTCTGTTGCGCCATATTCCTGCCAACAGTGGGTAATACCAAGCTTTTGAGTCTTTGCCAATCCAATAGGAAAAAAAAGAAAATCAAATAAATGTTTTCTTTCTTTTGTAAGCTGACAGCTCATATTTTTTGCCCTGGGATGTTTATCTACCTCTTAGTGATTTTTGTAAGGAAATCAATGTGTATTTTACAACTATTTCTCAATAGTTTGTTTTTGTGTTTGTTTTTGGATTTGCTCGCAGTATATTTAAACTATGTTAAAATCCATTTTTTTCCCACATAGAACAATGGCTGTGTGATTTATCCATGTCTTTTAACAATGGCTGATGATTAATAAGTCATCCGAGTTGAAAGAGTTTGAACTGGTCAGGTTTCCGTGAGTAGAATCACTCATGTTAGCTAACCATCTCCTCTTGAATTGATGGTAGGGTGAGCATGAGGCCTTTGGGGGCAGGTAGGAAGAACAGCACGTGACCTGAAATTCTGTTCATTGGCCTGAGGGTGAGGGGACTGGTTTTTGCTGGGTTGGAAATAAATGCAAACTGAATGATTTGAAGAAAGGGAGTGCGGAAAGAGGTAACAGCCAGCATGGCTATAAGCGGTCTGGGGAGGAAGATGGGGCAGAGAGAAAGAGATGTGGTGAGTGTGGTAAGGAGTGGAAATTTGAGGAAAGAAAAAGGTTTAAAGATAATTCTTAGGAAGTCTATCAGAATGATAGCTAGTTCACACAAAACTTGCAGTGAAAACAGCGTTTTATATCATGCTTTGGAGTTGGACTTGGACAGGTTTTTGGTCGCATAAGTGGGAGACAGGTTCCAAGGGAGGTGCTGGTGAATGCAGTGCCAGCCAAGGCAGCCAACTGTGTCCACAGTGTGGTTGCCCTGAGGCTGACTCCCCAGCGTTGATTCTCTTGCTGGATAATGAATCCCAGCTACTCAGGGATAGTACTCAGGGATAATTCCTCTCTTATCTGGGGTCAGTTCAGAATTTGCGCCAAGGAGACGTCAGGGGGTTTTCAGAAAAGAGAAGTGTCTCTCCTGCTGAGAAAAGACAGGGAAGCATGTTGTTCCAGGTCATGTGGCGTCAGGGGGAAGTTGCCTTGGAAAGAAGCTGAACAGGAGAGAGAGAGAGAGAGAGAGAGAGAGAGAGAGAGAGAGAGAGAGAGAGAGAGAGAGAGAAAAAAAAAAAAAAAAAAAAAAAAAAAAAAAAACGCTGGCCCCACGCCAACCCTTTAAGATCTTTAAACAACCCAAAGTGCTTGGGGCCCCCCCACCCCAC